>JAODTR010024123.1:0-23577 GCA_025399935.1 Amblyopsis rosae
ATCTTATAAATCGCAGCCTTTGCGGTTAGAAAATTGCGTTTTATAATATCGCGGTTATATCGCAAATGCAATTAATCATTCAGCCCTATACTAGAGCATCACGACTTGAGTGCGTAGTGGCAGAGGATGCTGTCTAAACTCTGCTCTGCCCCCTCTGGCCACAAAGAGACTAAGCACTGACCCTCTAATATGGCCAATATATACAATGGGTAGGGCAATATGCCAACTGAGAGAGTAATATGATGGTATAGTGAGCCACATCACTCTCTAGCTAAGGGCCCAACGTTGTCAACAGTTTAAAGTACACATGAAGCAAAATAACAGCCTCCATAGCTAGATCTCTAGAGAATTATCCATGTGGCAGAGCAGATTTCCCCCGATAAACAAAACGAAAAAGAATTACGCAACGTGAGGAAACCACAGAGCTCATTTGCAGGCTTAGCGGTCATGCAGGATCCTCAACTCACTGGCCCACATAACCCCACTCTTGTGGAGTGTGTACATACATTATTAGCTATCAGAAAACAAGGTTGGTATTATCTGCCAGAGACATACGCAGCTGCTGCTATCGAAAATGAGCGGTGGATCTTCTACTTCAGCTGCTGTATGGCCTGCTCTGTAATGAAGCTTGGTGCATTGTTCCAGTTACATGGAAGCTTGTGCGTGCGTGCGTGCATGTGAGGGTGAGTGAGTTAAGACAAAGTTAGCAATGGATTGCATCATTCTGACTAGTACCTCAATACAAAAAGTGCATGCCCATAAAGTTAAGTGAATGTGTGTCTTTACTTACAGGGGTTGTCTGCAACCGTGAGAGACTAGGCTGGGCCGGTTCCTCTTCACTGTCCACCGTCCAGTGTCTGGCGTTATACACCGCTTTAGTGGGAGACTGAAGCAGACACACACACACACACACACACACACACACACACGTGTCAGCACTGATGCTGGAGCGATACAAAGCACTAATGTGCCTAGAAGCCATTGAAATGTCTTCCCCAAATGGCGCCACGAGCGTAAAGTATCCCATTTCTATTGCAAGTGGATGGGCCATTTCTGAATCTAATAGAAGAGATAACCAGAAAATAGAGTCACAGGGGAGATAATCAGAGTTTAATATTGCATTGCAAAACACCTCCTGCACACGCCATTTAACCGCAGGCTTGAAAAAGATCACCCAGCAAACGTCTACACAGCCACCGAGCTCAGACTGAATGCTGTTTCTGGGATATTCTTTAATTTGTAGTTACAGTACATTAATAAGATGGACCTGGCAGGATTTCCTGACCTAACAGATGGTTTGGTGTTGACGTCCAACACTTATATTACACAAAGGCATGGAATGGCAGACCTTTGAGGCGTGTGACTGTGATTCAAGGCTGCACAAACACACTTAACATGTTCTATAGTTTACTACATGGGTTGGATGAACACTCCGATCAGGATTAGTCTGGCTAGCCAGAGAATTCCAGCTTGACTGAATGCGCGCACACACACACGGAGAGAGCAACTGGATGCATATTAAACTGGCCAGTTAGCCAGAACTGATCAAACAGCAGGACGTAGACACACATCCATCCTTGTGCTTTCTCTACACATCATGCCAAGTGTGGCTGCCGGTTGCCGGGATATTCATAATTAATAACAAAACTGGAGGGGGGATGAGAGATGGGCAGGAAAAGTAAAACGAGGGGCCGTGCCCAGCGGGAGAGAAGTAGCGCATGGCACAGCTAATAAGAAAAGACAAAGAGAGGGCCGGGATGAGCCGGCTCTCACTGGGACATCAAGTCAATGGCATTAAACCTTCCCGCTGTAATCTCAATGCCACAGACGGCCACCTACCCAGCCCCACCCACGCCACACTGCTAAGCTGCATGGGAGATACGCGAATCGGGGGGGGGGGGGGGAGCATTTGTGTTCAAGTGTGTGCGTGTCATAACCTCTTTTGCAACAAACGAGAAGAGCACACTTCCAAAGCATTCACTATGCATTGCGGTAGTCTACTGGCTCTCACTGAGTCAAGTGCCACTACAGGCGCTTTTTACAGGAACTTCGATCAGGTGGCATGAGCGTTTTACAGGAACAGGCCCCCTAATTGGCCATTTCAGTTTCCTTTGCGGTGCTGGAATGACAGACCTACAATGTTGCCTTTGTGGTGCCAATGTGGTTCTGAGCAAGACAAAATAATAACATTTCTCCAGTGGCAGCATGGAGATTTTCTAGATAACATTAGAATTCCCTCAAGGTCAAGTCGACAGTTGAATGTTGCCATGAAGTTGTTAACACTCAATTCAATTGCTTCACCGCAGCTGTAATTACTTGATGAATTAATATAATGGCTTGTCGTCGTCTTCCACTCACGTCAGGTTTAACCAATAAGCATAGACCAGCAGCTTTTCAGGGCCACTCAGAAGAACCTACGCCAGAGTAGGTAATTATTTAGCCAACCAAAATGGCCCTGAAAGAGGTCTCTCATAGTAAACCTCTTAAAAAATATGCAGGGCCCCATGAAACAGACTGAGTTCCTGCAGTAGAAAAAAATGAAACACCTTAATACTATCAGTTAGTATTTAAACCATGGTGCTTTGTTTTGGTATTTTTCCCTTTCTGCCAGCTGCCAAGCAGCCCAAGCTCTTCCTGTGTGAAACAACTTTACTAGCTGCATCAATGTTTTCCTTCATGATACCAAAACACTTCCTACAAGGCCAAAACCACCGCAAACAGGCTTTGGGAGGGCCACAATAATAGTTTAGAGGACTGCAAATCTTGATTCTCACTGTATCCAAGAAGAGAATGAAAAAGGGGAAGGTCAATCCATGGGGGGGGTAGAGAGAGAGAGAGAGAGAGAGAGAGAGAATGCAAAAGAGGGATTGAATGATAGAAAGTAATTTATAGAAACAGAAAGAGAGAGAAGGGGAGACAGAGTGTTATTGCTGTGCGTCAAATACCTCTTTCTAATACCATTCCTCACATAAAAACCGTTCCAAACGCCGCCGAGATGTGGCTCAGCCAGCCAATGCCTTGTCATTATGATAATGTCCTCAGTGGAATAATACCACGGCACTTCAGCAGAACCGGCAGAGAGCAGCAGGAGTTTGCAGTAATAGAAACGGCAGAGTTTTGACAAGTGCTGTATAGAGCGGTCACTTCCAAGGGCTATTGTTTTTATAATGAGCTCCGCGAGGCTCTCGCTCTCATTTATGTTAACTCGAAATGGAGGGAGAGACCGAGACAAAGTATATTATTAGGGAGATACAAAGTACATCAACAGAGACTGTATTAATAGAAACAGAAAGCAAGGGAGAATGTAGATTGTTTAAGAAGGAAGTAAAAGGCAAAGATTTATCCAGACAAAGCGCTTTAGGTAACATTATTATACTGCTATGGGCAACACATCTGAAATAGAGCCTGCTCTCTAGACACAGAAGAAATTAACCTGATGGTCTTGGTCTAAAAGTGTTCTCCAGATGTTGAGAAGATGAGAATTATTAAAGTTATCTGAGACACTCTGAAGTCTGAAGCAACGCTGAACTATCTGAACTGTTAATCTGATTGCTTGCAACACACCAATTCATTTCATGTTTCTGGATGTTGTTTTATTTGTCTCACCCTCCAATGACTGAGAATGTATGCATTCTCAAATGATGATCAACGCAAGGTTTTATATTCATATATACAATGTATATTCCATCATAAATGGTAAAGAGCTGAAAGAAAATCTAGATTCAAAGAAATCACTTCTCTTGTCAGTTCCATGAGGTCACAGATTCAAAAACATGGAACACACATATTTCCGTGACGTTTCATTAAAATTGTTCAAATGCTACACCCTTTCCATGTTAGCATGAGACCCATCCTTGAATATCACTAGTACAGCGTAACAGTACAGCGTAACTGACTTAGATTTACACCAAAAGCTAACCTAAATATACGTTTATAGAAAACGGCTGTAAAAGCACCATCAGTCGCTGTAGATATGAATGGTCTGAGATAGCATTGATTTTGGCGATAAAAAGCTCTTTATTATACTCTATTGATTTTAATAGACAGTCAAACTAGCCTAAGACCCAGAGAAAGAGAGGGCACTGGTATAGGAATAAAATACTCAACACACTCAATAAAAGAGAATTGGTTAAAACATCTTCAGTGACAGCTCTGTTTGTTGCCTCATCCAAGCATTAATAATACAACAGGAGAAACACTGCTTTTTCCAACACTATCTACTCTCCACCTACACAACAAACACAGAGTCTCATTGGGATCAGAGAGACATTGCTGAGCATATGACATATAGACCTTTAGGAAACACTGTGGCTGCATAGCACGGTCTGATATGTACCAGATCTGATCTCCTTAACAGCTATTGTGTCGTACTGAATAGCTGCCTGCCCTGTTACACTGAAGTCTCTGCTCAGTTATCGTGAATCACACGCTGGGAAAATATATATAAATAACATCCTTAAAATAGAAACAAAATGTAAATTCACTCCCAACACTAACATTCTATGAGCATTTATGTACTGGCCAAAATTCTCTACATTCTTTGCTTAGGCCCATTGCTGGTTTAAACTGATTTGTGATAAAACATATTAAGATAACAAAAGTTTAAATATTTAAAACCTTTAAATGCAATTACATGTTCTGGTATAATAGAAACAGAACATTTTAGTTCAACTTGAATCTATGTATTTCTCCATGTTACTGTGGAAGACATTTCAAAGGTTTTCTTAAAAAAAATAGACAGGACAGTCTGTTGACAATGCAGTCACTTAAAGCAAACCATTCCCTAATGGAGGATTCCCTCACCTTCTTGGGTCCACTGAAGATCCTGCGATGGGTCTCTGATTGGGTCTGATTTTTCTCCAACGCTTTACCATGAGGGGGTCGCCTGGGAGCCTCGGCCACCACTTTGAGAATGTCCTCTGGAAAGTCTAGAACATCTGTTGGTAGAACACACAGGATGCCTCACAAACACCACCCATAGTCAAATACAGCATCAAAACATTCATCTGGCAAATAGCCATCTAAAGTGAGGGAATCTCCTTTTTTGTTTCGATCCCCTGCTAATTTTGTACGTTTACCAACTTACAAAGAAATTATCAGGCTATAATTTTAATGGTAGGTTTATTTAAACAATGAGAGAATAAAAACATAAAAGTCCATAAAACACATAAAAAATGATATACAAATTGATTTGCATCTTAATGAGTGAAATAAGTATTCAACCTCTCTCAATCAGAAAGATTTCTGGCTCCCAGGTGTATTTTATTCAGGTAACAAGCTGAGATTATGAGCACACTCTTAAAGGGAGTGCTCTCAGTTTGTTGCCTGTATAAAAGACACCTGTCCACAAAAGCAATCAGATTCCAAACTCTCCACCATGGCCAAGACCAAAGAGCTGTCCAAGGATGTCATGGACCAGATTGTAGACCTACACAAGACTGGATTGGGCTATAAGACCATTGCCAAGCAGCTTGGTGAGAAGGTGACAACAGGTCGTGCGGTTATTTGCAAATGAACAAAACACAAAATGTCGTCAATCTCGTCAAATGTCGTTAAAACGGTCAATCTCCATCAGTCTGGGGCTCCATGCAAGACCTCACCTCGTGGAGTTGCAATGATCATGAGAAAGGTGAGGAATCACCCCAGAACTAGACGGGAGGATATTGTCAATGATCTCAAGGTAGCTAGGACCATGGTCACCAAGAAAACAATTAGTAACACTACACCGTGAAGGAGCGAAATCCTGCAGCGCCAGCAAAGTCCCCCTGCTCAAGAAAGCACATGCACAGGCCCGTCTGAAGTGTGCCAATGAACTGAATGATTCAGTCGAGAACTGAGTGAAAGTGCTGTGGTCAGATGAGCCCAAAATCAAGCTCTTTGGCATCAACTCGCCATGTTTGGAGGAGGAGGAATGCTGCCTATGAACACCATCCCTCAAACATGGAGGTGGAAACTATGATTTGGGGGTGTTGTTCTGCTAAGCAGGCATGCAAACTGGTTAAAAAAAAAAAAAAGTTGAGACACGTGAGCAAAACAGGTCTGGACGGGGAAGGGGGGGGTCAAACAATGCTTTGTTTGACGAGTGACTGACAAACACACACACACACACACACACACGTAACATGGCACCAGCCTGTACAGAACAGTGGTGCTTTTTTTGTTGTTATTCCGTCCCTCAGATTACATACACACATAGATGTAGGTTTCTTTGATTATTGAGGGTATAAAGTGGGGGGTCTGGGGTCCAAGATTTTCAGTGTCATATACATAATTTCCTGCATTCTGGTGATTTCTTTTGTGCATTTTGCATCAATTTAAGATATTAATAATGAATGCAATATATTATATTATGAATATCACATTTTCTAATTTATTATCCCTGTTTAGTAATTACATATGCAAGATTTACTTTTCTATTCGCCTCCTTAAATGTGAATGTGGCAATGATGAATGTATAATTATTATAATTTTTACACATTTATTAACCCCTGAACCATAATAGCTCATGATGTTTTTAACTCAGTTATAAACAACTGTGCTGGCTGCCAGCTCCAAACACCATGAAAGACACTTTTTTAATTTTATATTTTAGAAAGAAGAAATCAGGGCAATCGTCTGAAAACCAAAAAGCAAATGCCCTAAAACATATTAGCCTAATAAAGATAGGAGTCTTAACTAAACGTTATCTTAAAATTAACCTATTGACTTACCCTGCCCTGGTGCACGAAAATTACGCTAGTTGTCCTGCGCGTGGATTGTTTAGACTTAAAGGACTTAAAGTCTGACACTGGATCGGTAGTGTTTACATTGATGGTTATAACATTCATTCACAATACTAGGCCTATACATATTGTGAATGTATTGCATAGGCCTAATTTCTGCTGGCCAAAGAAAATGTTTCACACTAATTTCATTGGACCGCCTGTTGATTCGTATTTTAACAGCGCACATGGCCATTTTTACCAGGATCATACAGGCCAGTGACAACGGGAGAGTCAACTCGCCAGGTGCGACCGCACCATACCATAAAACTATATAAATCGTGACCGTACGTGCAAATGTTTAAACCGACAGCCCTATAACAGTTTGCAGATTAAAGAACAAGTTTGCATGCCTGGCTAAGGGACAGGACAACTTCACCACATGAAAGGACTGATTGACAGGGCCATGTACAGTCAAATCTTGGGTGAGAACCTCCTTCCTTCCTTCCTTTAGCCAGGGTATTGAAAATGGGTTGTGCATGAGTATTCCAGCATGACAATTACCCAAAATACACAGCCAAGGCAACAAGGGAATGGCTCTATAAGCCCATTTAAATGTTCTGTAGTGGCCTAGCCAGTCTCCAGACCTTAATCCCATACAAAATCTGTAGAGGGAGCTGAAGGTTCGAGTTGACAAACATCAGCCTCGAGACTCTAATGACTTGGAGAAGATCTTCAAAGAGGAGTGGGACAAAATCCCTCCTGGGGTGTGTGCAAACCTGGTGGCCAACTACAAGAACCGACTGACCTCTGTGATTGCCAACAAGGGTTTTGCCACCAAGTACCAAGTCATGTTTTGCAGCAGGGTAAAATACTTATTTCACTCATTAAGGTGCATATCAATTCATAACATTTTTGACATGCATTTTTCTGAATTTTGTTCTTGTTATTCTGTCCCTCACTGTTTAAATAAACCTACCATTATAATATAATAGAATTTCTTTGTCAGTGGGCAAACGTACAAAATCAGCAGGTGAACAAATAATTTTTTCCCCCTCACTGTACTTAAAAATAAACCTTATTGATGAAATACCTTTAATATGAATATAAGAGGAAGATTACCTAAATTAAAGTTATCAAACAAACTGACTCACAATATGTAACAACTGGACAACTGATGTGTATTTGTGCACGTTAATTATAACTCACTAGAGTGACAGGCAACTTGTCAAATAATATTTGTCAGCTGTAAACAAATTTGTTGTGGACATGTACCAGTGTGTATTGAACATGTGTTTACTATACGTACAGCTGTGTTAAAGCTATTGTCTGATAGCATATGGGTATTCATCTTACAACTCCCTTCATATAGAGCAGTGTCAATCACTGTGGGCCACTTTCATGATGTATTCTCTTAATAAGATCAACTACACGCTCCAGCATTGAGCATTTATTTATGCATACTGTTTATAAATACATGTAGACATATTTAATATTACATAAAATCATAGCGCCAGGTTTCAAAATGTTTTCTTCCAATAGTTGCTAAGCAACAACAGAAAAGCAACACTAAAGCGTTTATACATCCCACTCACGTCTGTTCAGCATGCTTATTTAACACCATAGATCTGCATGAAGAACTGCATACTGGTAGACTTCTACACTCCATCTACCCAACAGGCTCCGTGCTTGTAGAACCAGTAGAACAGACATCTGACAGTGTGTGCGTCTAGTGGGGTGTGTTGCGCAGGTCTTAGGCCTAGCTGATATCATCGTACTCTCTGGATACCAGATAAGGCTTTAAACATTTGACTGGCAACCAAATAACTTGCTGACGTATTGGCAGCCAAGTATGACCTGACCATGAAGAAGTATTTTTGTGTTCCTGTGTGTTAATGTATAAATAATTTAGTCCTGAAGGCTGACAGGCATCACAATGTTTTGCAGACATCGTGATTAAAAAATAGATTTTAAAAAGTGTCAAAGCAGTGTTCAGACAAAGTTATAAAGATCTAGTGAAACACTGCGTAATATACTGTTTCAGAGGCTCGCCGAAATGCTGTGATAAGGATCCTCTCTCTCTCTCTCTCTCTCAATGCTAACAGCAAAAGGAAACAACTTTAGTTTACTGCTCATGCTCACTCACTTTGCTGTAGCCTACTGTGCCTATTGTGATATGGTTGTTCGCTAGCTGACGACAACTGCCGTCTGTCCATCTTTTGCGCAAGTTATATAAGCAGATAAATCCTGCAAACCACTTTAGAATAGACATATCATGCCATTCTCAGTCAGATAACCAATCATCCCTGACCTATCCTGCTACTCCAGGGCTCCAGACTGGGGCCAGTTAGTCGCATTTTGCGACAATTTTTGCAGATAATGCGACTAAATTGTGTAACTAGGCACACCAGTGCGACTTGCAAGTAAATGGTAAATGGACTGCTTTTATATAGCACTTTTATCCAAAGCGCTTTACAGTATTTTGCCTCACATTCACCCATTCACACACACATTCATACACCAATGGTAATTGCTGCCATGCAAGGTGCGACCAACCACCGGGAGCAGTTAGGGGGGTAGGGGGTTAGGCATCTTGCTCAAGGATGCTTACAGGTAGTTCAACACCGGGGTTCAAACCCATGACCTTCCGGCTGGGAGCCCAACACCCAGAGCACTCAACCATCCTGTCCCAAGTATGTTCACGTTATATTATTATTACTACTGCCGCTCTCAGCCAGGCTGTAAACTTTTCAACTAAATCTAGTAGTCTATGTACAGTGCCCTCTCTAAAGTGGTAGTGGATCAAATAGGCATTAGGCTATAAATTAATAAATGCCATTATAACATTTAAAGTTGTGTAAATTAATGTCATGTTTTTAAAATAGGCCTACCTATTGAAATGAACTCAGAATGCCGGTGTCATTATATAGTTCTATATGGTGTAGGCACACAAGCACTAGCCTGGTGTAACCAGACCTAAAATTCACTTTGTGACGGTCTGGCAACTCTCCATTGGGAAGTGTTAACAGTCGTTTCCTTATACTGGGCGTAGAGACCTCTGACCTATGATTACTATTGGACAGCATTTAACCAATAGGCGAACATAGACACCACTACGTGTTGCTCATCAGCAAATACCTATACCCAATACAGCCCTATTGTGTGCGTGTGAACGCAGCGCACCAACCTGGTTTGGCGCTCCCGCTCGCCTGGGCACGGGCTGAACACCAGGCTGTGTTCCCCACGCTCTCCTTGGCTGCTCGTATGTCTGGACTGTCACAGTTCTCCAGTGTCTGGAAGGGGTAGGGGGCGCTGTCGACCGCCGTCTCCGCCACAACGTCTGCTGAGGCGGCCTTGGTGAAGGCACACCTCTTGGCCTTCCTCCTCTCCTTGGAACCGTCATCGTCGTCGCTGTCACTCATGTCGTCGAAGCCAAAGTATTTGATCTTGTAGTTGGAGCCACTGGGCGTGTGCTCCGCTGTGGTCTCTTCCGGTTGGGTCTCGCCGTCGTCGAAGCCAAACAGGTCCAGCTTGCTGTCCTTCTTCGACTTGCTCTGGGTCGGCCTGACCCTGGAAAAAAAATAAATAAATGAAAGCTCACATAAACACAGGCCAGGCTTAAGAAGGGAAATTGCGGATTGCTGCCAGTGCTATGCTTAGCTAACGATTAGGCAGTGGTAGCTGATGAAATATTGACTGGCTTAGTATTGTGTCCTGCATTAGGATAAAGTGTAGTAAAATGTCATTTTTATTGTATTTATTCAATGAACTATAAACTGTGTCTGTGTATTAATTAATTATTTTAATGGCTGAAGGCCGCCATCGGGAGCGTCGATGTGCGTCAGACTCCTCCAGTGGGTGTCGCCCCTTTATAAAGAACTAGTTCTAAAACGCTTGACGCGCGTCGACGCCTTCAGTGGGAGGTTTTGTCACAGAAATGCAAAACATCTAAATTCGGTTTGAAGCATAAGGCATTGCTATGTCCTTCTTGTTAACAGACCGCCGTTTACAGCAAGACTAGAGCGACGCTCTGTTCTCCAGCAGTAGTACCTGGGTTTGGTTACAGCTGGTTCACTCTTCTTCCTCTGCCACACAGCCTCTCCCACCTCTGTTGCGACAACAGCCGTAGCCGCGCTTACACTAGGGGGCGCACTGCTGCTGTTGAACTCCTCCGCCGCGCGGTCCTGGATGGTGACGTTGCACATAGACACGCAGGACGGGTGGAGGACCGTGTAGTCCCTCGCTCGACCCCGGCCAGCCCCGCCCACCGCGGTAGTCTTGCCACCAACGTCGGACGAAGGCTTGGGATCGCCGGCGCCAGTGTCGCTGCTGGAGTCTGAGGCTTTGCCACAGGCCTGTTTGTTGGGCCTCCGGTACGTCCGACAGTTCGAGTTCCTGAGCAGGGAGGACGGGGTGTGGGAGTGGTCCTGCGGTTCAGACGGCTCCACGGGCATGTCAGAGTCACTCCCCACATCCTCGCTCTCACTGGGGATGGGAAACCGCGGCGGCGAGGGAGGCTTCCTCTCAATGGTCTGGCCCAAGATGAGGCTGCGGCCCAACCCGTAGCTGGCGGTTGTGCCCCCCGTCGAAGCCCACAGTGTGGACGGAGGGTTGCGGGGCTCCTGACTCGGGGGTGGCAAGGGAGAGCCCAATCCCATAATAGCATCCCAGCTAGAGTCATATGCTGCGGAGTCTGCCTTGGCCTCTGTCTTCAGTGTGGTGGTTTGGGCCAGGGGTTTCGTGTCGCTCTCTGAGGCATTTCGGTACCAGGAATAGCTGTGCTGCTTCTCTGGTGGTAACAATGAGCTCTGTTGACACTTGTCTACAGAGAGGAAAACAGAGGTTAGGTTGGTTCATGGGGTTCTCGTGTAGAATCAATTCACTGTCTAGTATTACATTAATTTTAAAATTAAAAAAGGGGCTACAACATATTTAATTAGGCAAAACATTAATTTGCAATGTGCACAATTCAATGTCATCCACAACCACGTATAATGCAAATGATGTGATTAGTGCAGCTATCTTCTAGGCTTGCATGTGCAGATAATATGGGACAACTGAGCAATAAGAGGAAATTGATTCACAGCATCAAAGAAATTCTGCTCGCTTTGCACAAGAACTGTGGTTTCTAAACAAGTGGGAATAGGAGCAAAGGCACAGCCTAAAAGTAGGCCGTTTCGTTACTTCACTTCTGTACAGACGTCAATTCAAAGACAATCACAAAACCGAAACATCTTGAGAATGAGCATCAGCTTTGCCCTCCGACACCACACAATAAAATAGTAGTCTAAAAACAGCAAGAAGCTCAATTCCTATGTTTTGTGATACTGTATTGATCCCTTTAAAAAGGACTTTGTATTGGTTATCCTACATGTGCACATGACTTGACCATGACAGTCCTGCATAATCAGATGTCAGTGGACTGGCAGTACTGGAAATACTCAATCAACATATGAATAGTTTCAATACACTTTTCCAGAGCGTGTTAAATTGGGGATGCTATTTAAAAGGTTTTAAATAACAGCCCCATCTACTAGGAAATGACATGGCACTGCTAGAAACAGATTAGCATACAGCATATGTGAGCAAAAGAAGAAGATATAATGAAAACTGCAACAGTGACTTGTATTGCTGTAGGCTATGTTTTCACAATGTCACAGCTCTCTTCCAGCACTCTGTAAATGGCAGTTACATTATCTGTGAATGATACATTTAAGCAAACTTCCTGCCATTATGTATAGCCAGGGTTGGAAATTAGCACCCGCCACCAGCCAAATGCGGGTAGTTTTTCAGAGTGGCGGTTAATTTTGCCTTGTATACCAGCCACAGTGGCAAGTGGAATGTCAAAGAAATGCGAGATTTTTTTCATTCATTCACTCATTCATTCATATATATAAAAAAATACTGTCTGTCAGTTTGAAAGATTACACTGAGGGCAATGCTACCAGTCCTGAAGAGGGGACGCCAATTTCATAGTCTTTAATTTAATTGTTGAACCAAACGTGCTGCGATCAACACCAACTGCAGCACTTGTTTTCACAATGGGACCGTCCAATCGAACCTATACTGAGAACTCAGCAAGGCACAGACTCCTCCCCTCGTTTCAGTGCTGAGAGATGAGAGTCAAGCGGCCTGTGAAATCCGGTTGGAAACAAAGCCCACACGAGGGTGTTTTCTCTGCGTACAGATGAAACTTTGACATGACAGCTGAAATCTTAAATCAATGCATGTGTGTATTGTAGTCTGTACCTGTGTGAGAAAACACGAATGTGCAATAGATCTAGTAAAGTAGACTGATTATTAACAGACGATTTAGCTGATGGGTTCCGAGTCTCCGACCGAGATGTAATTCAATGTAGATCACATTCATTTGATGTCAAGTGGGTCCTTAGCGCACTACATTACATGTTTCTGAGTTGGCTGTCCGTCTGTCTGGCGCAAACATAACATTAGCAAGAAGAGGGGAGATCGGCTACATCCATGAGGGAGACTTTTGAAGTTTAGCTTGGACTTAGCTTAGACTTGAGACAAACCATTACGTGGATTTTCATAGTCGAGCACAACTTTGAATCCCTTACTGTAATTTGGAGAAATTTTAATTATATCGTCCACCAGCCAAACATGAGTTTTACATGGGAAAGTTTTTCGAAGAAAAAGTTGATAAAGCCGGTAAGCATACTGAACATTTGACCAAAGGATACCGCCGTGCTCATATGAAGAGAAATGTGAGGCTTCTGTTTTGGTAAGTGAATGCATACTGTAGACTATGTATAAGTTTTAGACATAGAATGTCATAGAATGACTGGAAACGGACTGCTATTCCTCTGTATTTGCACAGCAGTGATCTGTGGTCGCCGTCTCTTCTTTAGAAAAATATACATTATTTACTAAATTACATTTCAGGGTCAGGTTTCACCCAAGACTACATCAACCATTAAACTCTAAAGTCTCCTAATCCATTTAACATTGACTCCATCCTTACAATGCATAGTGCAATGTGCCAGTGAATGCAAACCCAATAATAACAGTGGACATTAATTAGCTGTGGCAACGCACGTACGTTTGTTAAAACCATAAAACTATGGTAAAACCGTCTATACAGTATGTGCATGTGCCACATATTTTAGGTTTAGTAACAGGGGGTAACAGTAACCGAAAGCAAATCTAGTGGCATACTATTGTTAATAGTATTCTTGCCGCAACATAATGAAGACAGTAAAAAAACGATTTGCTGTATTCTGCTGCTCCCCAGTGCGTCATCTGGAAGCGTGGAAGGTTTTTTGAAATGTGCATGACTTTCACTAACATTAGCCTACCTTCCACCCACCAGAGTGGAATGTATCCACCAGAATTTTAATGTGTAGAGGCCTTTTCTTTAAAGGACCTATTCCATGAAAACCAAGTATTTCTAGTTGTTTTTGGAATTTGCAATGTTGATGTGACACAGAAGTAATAAGCCTTTTAAATTGGACTGTTAGCTTCCTGGTCTGGATTGGCTAAAAAAGGGAGATAGGCAGGGAAACAGGCGACTGAGATAAACATGCATATGTTGCGTAGATTACTGCCCACAGTTAGTTTGGTAACGCCCCTATGAGGATATGGCCAGCTACGTAGTATCAGCAAAATACACAGGGCAAGGAACTGATGTTGATCACCAGTACACAAACCGTAAGTAAAAGTTTAATGTTCTACATTTGTAGATGATCAAATCTGTAAATCTATTTTTAATACAGTAACTGCAGGCTACCATAGCATAAACAAGTAGAGACTGCAGGACAGGCATATTATAAAGAGTGATGTGCACATCACTAACTACATTAGATTAATATAGACTATTGTTCAGAAACAGAAAACGGATTAGAAATATGCTGCTTAAATAATGTTGTGTTGATTTACTTAACCCAAACATTGCTCATTGATAAAGTCAGGCTCGTGTGTCATACAGAAATTGTATCCCCTGCCAGAAACGGATTGCCGTCTTTTGGTACCGCGAGTAATAATACTTTTATCTGGGTCAGAGATCTGTCATACAAAACATTTAACATTATGTCCGTAATAACAAAGAAAGAATATGTCTTTATTTTTAACTTTAACGTTTCTTGTTTAACCGAAAATCACTTTGTATTGTTGATAGCAGCTAGCCACCTATCTATCATAAATCTGTAGCGGCAAGAACGGCTGCAGTTTCGTGCTATGTAACCTTCATTCATGAATTAATACATGCTTATGGGTACATGGCTGTTTAGCGGGCAAGGATGGCTGCAATGTTGTGCTATGGTTTAATTTAACCTTCATTCATGAAATAATGTGCTTAGTAGATACATGGCTGGTTATCAAAATGTAACACCATACTACACAGGACTGTGTGACCAAGCTGCTGCTGTGTTCATGTTGTTGACACGAACAACAATGAACTACATTCTGCCGCCTGTATCCTTTACTGTAGTCTGGACGGCGAGGCGGAATTCATGTGCAATATTATCACCTTGAAAACACTGCTGAAAATAAATCATATGTGGTCCAAAACCCATAAAACAATGTTCTAACCGCGTTTGAGTAGCCTGGTACCGTACTAGCAGTAAAGCAGTCATAGCCTCACGTCAACACAGCTACGTGGAAGTCGGGGAGGGGTGGGCAGTGACTTGTTAAATTTAAAGCAACAGTCACTGAAATCATCTAAAGAGTCGTTGTATGATGTGCTATTCCACATAAACTATGTGGTATTTTAATATAAACTTGTGGACTGCATTGCATTGAGAAGTCAAGGAACTGTGTCAACAAATAAAATATATCAGTTTCTTACAGAGCTAGATTTATAAAATACACTGATAATGCCAATAAAATAAAATAAAAATAATCTCAGACAGTTTGTCCTTTAGTACTGGTCCTTGATAATACTGGGCTAGAATTGGATAAGGCCCTTCACTTGATTAACCACTGCCATTACATGCTTTTGAGTGAGGCAGTCCTTCATGAGCCATTCTGAAACCGGTAGTGTTTTTGGTCAAGGACTTTCCAGATGTTAATGTGTCAAGTCCGCATGGAGGTTTCCACGACATCCGTTCCAATTAGCCTAATTATTCAGAGTATAGTGCAGTAGTGTTCAGGGAGTAGTGGATTATCAAGAAATGGATTCTGTCTACTCCATGGAAATTAGTAAATATTAATTATTTAGATTAGAAACTGTAAAAATACTTTATAAAGTGGTATAATATCATGTTAAGTTTCAATCCAATACAAGATAGGTCTACTCATCTGCTTAGTCATAGCCTAAATGTTATCGAATGAATGGAGAGAAAGATCAGTTTTAAATAACATGTGTCAAGATACCGTGCCTTATATTCCATGGAAGGTTAACCATATTTTTGTCAAGTCACTGACTTGTCATTATGCCCTCACTGTGTAATGGTACAATGAAAATATTTTAAGCATTAGAAGCATGTATATCAATCATGATTAATGTTATTTTACCTGACTGGGACCACTCCACGAGGCTGGCTTTATTTCCAGTATCTAGGGAGTATCCTGGCCTCTCGGCCTGGGGAGGCTCTGCAGAAGCTGCCTTGGCCGGAGAAGCCTTACTGCTTGCGTGTGGGGTGCTGCGTGAGGTCACAGGCTTTGATTCCTCATCGCTGTCAAAACCAAAGGGGTCCTCGGAGCTCTCGTCAGAGACACGAGGCCTTTTGTGGTCCAGTACGGAGTCGTTTTTAGCCACCCCAATGCGCTTGGAACCCACCTTGGCCTTATAGGTGGTCTCCCCCCATTTGGTGCTGAGGGTGGCTCTCTTGTTGGACAATACCTCATCAAATTTAGACGAGCCCTCCCCTCCCTTCCGGCTGTAGGTTTTACCGAATCTGGACGTCATTGTTGCATATGGGTCATATTTTCTGAGACAGCAAACAAAAGAGCAGAAAGATTTTTTTCAATATATAGGCGTGTGATTAAAGATTACATCTTTTTTTTGGTAAATTTGGCCAAACATACTGTATGGTCATATATATATATATATCCATTATGTATGGATAAATGTGTCCATATGTTTTGTCTGTTTGATCATTTCATTTTTAAGTTAAAATCAAAATGTTTTTAGGCCTGTATAGCTAGGCTACATATTAACGGTATAATTCCAACATAATGAATTGCACAGTAATGTTAGTTCAGTTTAAAGGTGATTTGTATTATTCAACCACCAAATTATCTGACCTGAACTATTAATTTCAAGCGTCTCCATTTGTGAAAGAATGTCTAAGGTCAATGATTCTGAAGATGGATAAAAAATATTTAAAAGAGACAAGTTTAAAATATGTGAACAAAACAACGTGCCGGTATACCACTGGTCTGAATTAAACTGTACAGTGTATTCGTACCAGCTCACGATCATGTAACTTAGCCAGCTGATGTAGCATAACACAGCTAACGTAATGTCACCCGTCAATGAATCCAGCTAGTGCGCTGTGGTCAGAGGATGCTAACTTTGTGTAAGAAAAACTATGAAAACAAAACATAACATATATAACCCCTAGGCAAAACACGTCATATTATTTTTAATCGTGTGCTAAAGAAATATTAATAATTACACACCAACGACTGATGTCGTCTGCGTCTAACGTAGTTATATCTACTACGTCTAACGTTAATAGCATGTAGCTAGTACCATACTGTAGCATGCTAGGTAGCTCAGAAAGAGCCCATAACCGAGCTATCTTAAAGCTAATTAGCTATTTAACAATAACTTACGAACTTGCGTCGTTTTGACCATAACAGCACAATGAGAAACAAGTGTCGATTGATATTTTCACAAGGACTAATCACCATTTAATTAAGCCAATATTTCGACTTACATTGTGGCGTTAAAAGGCCGTTCCGCACTAAACAGTCTGGAGGCGGCCGCTAAATTCACATACGGTAGAACTGGGCCTCGTTCACTGCTTCCTCGAACAATATAAACAAGGCTAAACTGACACCGATTACGTAAAATTGGTGGCTTTAAACCACCACTACGATTGTCTTAGGTCCAGATATAGGTTATTTAATATAGTCGCTGAAATAGTTTTCCACTAGATCAGTCTGTTTTCAATCTAATCCACATTCGATTGTCTCTTCTGTGTAGAGACCACGAAGGCTTCCATTGGATTCCCCTCCTTGTAGATACCAGTGACGCGTTCAGGGTCTACTCGTACACTTCTGCGATCGCAAACGATTATTTGTTTAGGAACTAAATATTATTAAAATGTACGGTCTATAATACTTTAGGTTATTGTAGACCGTAAATTGTAATAATATTTAAACAAGTTAGTTTTCTAACCGGAATTATTGTAGTTATTGTTGTAGGGTAAGGCTATAATTGTGAAGTTGTACAATAATTTTAATTTTCAAATGTATGTTATTAATTTAAAATGCGCAATACATATGAACATAATTATTTAATTTGTGGCATAAATAAAATGTGCATCGATTGAAGTTACTCACTAAGAATGTTTAACAAGTTTTCGAGGGTAACCGAATGCGTCTTAAGGCAGCAATCCAACCAACGAGAGAGACCTTTACATGTGATGCTGAGGTTTCACCGTATTTCCAGTATTTGTGTCTGTGATAGGCTCATCAGTGACTACTCGTTTCACGCCATTGGGCTTGTCGACTGTCCATAAAGCCTAGAAACCTTTTTTTTTTATTATTATTATTTTAAATTTGATGTATGGTGATGGTGAAAAATATTTTTTTTAAAAAGTAAAAAAAAAAAAAAAAACCTAGAAACGAACACAAAATAGAATAGTTTACATGTTTAGTTTGTAGAATGGTTGCGATCAGTGTAGTTATTTCCATGGCTCTGGTTGCGATGTAACGGTTTGTTTAGGGATATGCATACAGCGTCATATAATTAAGTATTATATGACTGGTAGCCTGTGCGTACGGCCCAATAGCAACACATTGTTTTTTTTATTAGAAAAAATACATCACAAGCCTACAGTAGGCTAACATAGCCTGTCCGTGATACAGTATCATAGCCTGTTTCTAGACTACACAGGCTATTTAATGTTAGCAATGTCATTGTAATTCAGAAAGCGTAATGACTTAAAGTTGGCAGCCTGAATCTAAAACTCATGCCAAACACGACAGGGACGGAGACGCTGCGTGATAATTCAAGAGCACCTAGAGGATTACCGGTATGTGTCAACATCAGACTGAAGACATTTAGTCAATGGCTCTCCTGAAATTGACTGCAAAAACTGGCATTTTATTGTAAGCCTTCAGTATAAACTGGTTTGACGACAGTATTATGCAGTTTCATGCAGTAGCCTATCATGCCAAGTAAAGATCGATTAATTGAGAGAGCTCAAAAGAGAGCAGTAGTCATTGCGTGCTGTCCACAGATCGGTGCTGAAAGTACGGGCTATAGCTCTTCGTTCACGTGTTGGAGAATCGGTAAAAGTTTGAAATCAGAGCTTTGACCAATGCCCACACAGCTTGCAAAATATCACTGAGTTTACTTTAGCCTACAGAATGCATATTGTTAAAGCTGTTAGCTGATTGGAAAGTTGAATATAAACATTCCGGTGACTATGGCTAGAGCTTTGAATAGCCATATTCACTATTAGATCACCAGTAGGCTAGCCTAATTAGTCTAATTATTATTAGTAGCCCTATAAGCACTGGTTGTTTGTTGTTGATGACACCTGGATTACATTTACAGGTTGATCAATGATGTTAAGCAACTATTTCTCCATTGTTCTTCAGACTGATCTCACTAACACCAGGAGGAGACAGCACAGCAAGCTGCATGGACAGGCTCACTTTCTGAGGTCACCTGAGATGAATTTATTGCGGAGGTCCGTCAAGCCCTGCGAGATTATTGGTGTGTATGTGTGTCTGTGTGTGGAACTATCTGTTGCTCTGTTTCTTGCATGTGTGCTTGGACACAACAGCATCCCAGATCTTGGAGAGCTGCTTCTCACTGTCTTGCCAAAGGACCTAAAATGATCCCAGCCATTGTTGACATGCACCCTGCAGTGTCTGTCTGCTTTTGCGGAGTAGCCAGGTCAACCTGGCAGTCAGCCTGAACTCATCAAAACTCCCAAGTTTCCAACGAGCTCTAAGCCAGACATAAATCTGTGCGTGCTATTCTGCATTGGCTGTGCCAGCAACAGCTTGCTCAGCCAAATAAAAAAAAACTGCTTTACTGGACCAGGAGGGATTGCATTTTCATACAACAGAATGTTCTAGAGTTGAATGGTTCTGGGGCCAAATCCTCGCCAACCTGGTGTTGAGAACCTGGCAGAAAGTCCCAGTGGCACCTGGAGAGATCAAGCAAGGCACAGCCTCCAAGCAGAGATTGTCAGAGGAGTTGGGGTGCACTCTGGCAGTGCCATCCTTTTGAACAATTAGGCTTTTGACAGCCACCAGATAGATACTGTAGGATCCCCTGTGGGGCACAAGAAAGACTGGAACAAAGACAGGGAGGTGTTGATACGAGTGGCAGAGGGATGAACAAAGGATGGAGTGGAGGGAGAACAGCTTGCCTGTTGGCTGTTTAACCCTTTCCAAACATAACTAGCAGGCACATGTTTTATAGCGTTTCATGTTGCTCATTTGTCCTAAACCCGTGCTCTCTTTATGTTGTTTTTGTTGTTTATTTTAGCTTCTTTTTCTTTTTCTTATAAATTCTCCCCTTTTTTTCATCTTAATTAGAGCAGTGTTAAATGACACACGTTTCTGGCCTTGACTATAATCTATAACTGTTCTGGCTCCACTGGTCACGCAGATCTAGGACCATTCTGGTGTTAGTCTGGATGCCAACAATGTTTTGGTGCTGTACTCTTAGTTTCTTACTTACTCTTACTCCTGATTTCTTCATGTTCCGGGTGACTTTCCTCAGAGGGTCAGTGGGGAGAATAGGCCTGTTTCTTGTCTATCTGGAGTCAACTACCAATCAGAGGCCACCATGCTCTCTCAACCCCAGAGCTGGTAAGATACAAACTTCATTAATAGTAGATGTCCATGTGAAATTTTTTATACTTTTACCAGTAAAGTGCTGTATATTTGAAGGTGTACACTGCTTGATTGCATTATAGTGCTCACATAACCAAAATGTCCATTGTTTATCATTTGAAATTGTCCATGAAAATGTGTGTGATTATACAGGGAAGGGGGAAACAGGTTAATCCACGAGGTGCTCTATGGGGAGTAGACAGGAGTTAATTAATTCATTAATTTCTGTTTATTTGACAGGGACAATAAAATGGACAATATAACAGATTACAATGTTGTACAGATGTTCACAGGTCACAATAACATGGAACAGATGTTTTGATGCATGTACGTAAGGCTTTGTAGCCAACACTTGTTTGTGACACCTGTCCCTGGTTAGACTTTTAAAGTTAAAACATTAATTAAAAATAATTATTAATAATAATAATAATAATAATAATAATAATAGCAAGAATATAGTATAGTAGCTACAAAAAACACTTGACCTGATTACATGTGTTCCTGTCTGTGTGTCACCTATACATGTCAGTATTTGAGTGTGCATGCACAAGTACAAAAATCAATGTTCACAGCACAGAGTGTGCTGGGAGTGTAACTCAACAGAACAGGTGTGGGAGAAGGATGTGTATCTCAAACCAAAAATATATTTAATAATTTTATATAACACTGCTTTCAAACACAAGGCCAATGCTGCACACAAATTGAGAGGCGTCCCTTTTAACACAGAATGCAGTAGGAAGGTTACAATTACTGTAAATGGAGATCCTGGTTTCAATCCCTGTAATCATCTTTGAGAGAGACACATGTTTCTCAATACCTGTAATTGTACTGTAAGATACTTTGAATCAAAGCACCTGTTAAATGACATGTAATTGAAAGGTAAAATTGTGAAAAATAGCAAATAGAGATCCTTGGGGTTCTCAGAAAAACTGAATGGGATTGGGGGTTTTTAGTGAACCTCAGAGAGGATGACAGACAGACAGTGAGCCAGTTGGGACCTGCTCCCCTCTTCCAACCCCCTGTTAGTGGGCCTGCAGCCAACCACATGGCCTCAGCATGCTAGCAGCACAGAACATTATGGCTGCCGTCAAGTGTGTGTGTGTGTGTGCTTGTGTGTGTGCCTGCCAACTTTTTCACTTGTGCATTTTGTCCGATATACTGTATGTGAGCGTGTTGCAGTGTGTGTGTGTGTGTGTATGCCAGCGTATGCATACGCGCGTGACAAATCCCTGCGTTGGCGTGCATGTGTGCTAACAATATGAAGTGTGGTTTATGGGGCCGCATGCCATATTGGGCCATTGTGAGTGACTTTTCAATTTGGCGGTGCCTTTGTTGGTGGGACAATGGGACTGTGTGTAGCCTCAGCCTCCTGTACAGACACGCAGATAGGAGCACGCAGAGCATTTGCTTTGCACCGCAGGTTGTGATACAGGGATGGATGGATAGATAGATGGATCTACTGTATGGGTGGGATGAATGGATAGATGCATGGATGGATGTTCTGGATGTTCTGTATGGGTGGGTGGATGGATGGATGTACTGGATGGATGGATGGATGGATGTACAGTATGGATGTGTGGATGGATGGATGGGTAGGTGGAGGAATGGGTGGGTATGGGTACAATGATTTGATTCATGTTTGTTGTTGACTTTTACTGTGTCTTGTGTGTGTTTAGTGTAGAATTGCAGCTGCTGACACAAAGAATGGTCTACAACAACAGAACAGGTATCTCACTCTCTCATTTGTAATGTCCTTAAATGTTTCTCTTCACCTATTCGTTAAAGTGTTTGCTCATTACTAATTGTTCTTTCACTGTGCCTAATTACTGTAGAATGTAATTACATTGTTGATGTCGGTGTGTGTTTACCTGAACATGCATTTCTCTCAATGTGTGTGTGTGTGTGTGTGTGTGTGTGTGTGACCAGTTGTGTTACTCAAGTGTCTGAACAGTGTGTGGACGCTCCAGCCCTGCCAGGTCACCAGGTCTGGGACCCTCAGCAGCCTTTACAGAGCCGCTTGGCAAAAGAGGAGCCAACAGTCGACTGCAGGTAGGGTCTCAACAACCTTCATAGTCCTAGTGTGTGTGTGTGTGTGTGTGTGTGTAACAGCACAAAAGTGAAGTGTGTGTGTGTGTGGGGACAGGGACAGGTGTGCTTGCCTGTGGCAGGCCAGGAAGGCCCTTCATTCCCATCACCCTTAACCTGCCAGTCACCCCCCCGTGCCTCAGTAAGGAAGGTATGTATGATCAACAGCCAGCCAGACACACAGATGGAGAAGACAGCAGGAATGTTGCCTAACGCCTTTTTTCTCACCAGACCTGACGTTCACCCTGAGGTGGCTGACCGACCCAGCCGCAACCACTGACCTCTGGGGAGAGGGGGTCCTCTCTGCTGCCTTACTGCTGGGCATGCCACACCTCTACCAAAGGTACCATGGAGGCCAGTGGGGTAGTCAGGGAGGGAGGGAGGGAGAGAGAGAGGGAGAGAGAGAGAGAGAGCTGAACAAAAGCTGAACAAGAGACAGAACTGCACTGGTGAGAAATGCCAAACAGAGAGGGTGACTTCCTGAAATATTAACTGATAGTCCAGGGCTTTAAGGACCTCCCCCACACCTTCTCGGGGAGGACATGGACAGCTACATTACGCTACATTACGCTACATTACCGCCTGCCACAAGATGAGGGACAGTGCCTGACATATGTACCAATATGTATCTGATATTTTATTGTATTTATTTTCCTTGTTTCTAATCAGTACCCTTGTTTAATGTACCTATTTTTCATCTGCTCTTGTCATTACTATGTTACCATGATTTGAATTGAATTGAGAGAGAGAGAGAGAGAGAGAGAGAGAGAGAGAGAGAGAGAGAGAGAGAGAGAGAGAGAGAGAG
>JAODTR010024134.1:0-23576 GCA_025399935.1 Amblyopsis rosae
GTTTGAAATTCCCTCCTCTTTTTTTCTCCCTTTGGCAGTGCGTCGCCCAATCGCCCTAATGAACAAACCGTCCCTGCATATAGACTATCACTTCTTAACAAAATTGTTACGGCGCTGACCTGAACTCTAGTTGGAAGTAATTAATCGAGTCTGTCAGAGATAACTCCCCCTAATGATCCTGTATCTTAGCCTATCCCGATACATTTCTCATCTCATCTTCTCGACTTATTAAGCTTTTTTTATTTTTGTATATCTTTTATATAAAGTAGGTTTCTAACAACTATTTCTTGGAAAGGAATGATAAAATAGTTGAAAAATGCATTGAGCTAGACGTGATTACATTGTCATTATCCTAACAGAATGTGTTTGTTTACACTAACTGGTCTTTGACCTGCTCAACTATTGTACAAATACTGGAAGCAGCTTTGAATTAAAGTGTCTGTTAGCCTATATGCTGTAAATGAACAGCTTGTGAAAATAAACAGAACCGTTAGTGCTGTTCATCGAGCACTATAGAAACGCAACAGAAAGTGTGCGTATGATATTCCTTAACCCCTCAACCTTCAGGGTGTCCCCCGTCCAGCGGTAATCAACACCTGAGTGATGTCTATCTGATAAACCTGTCCTTTGCCTCTGACGTGCACGTCATCAGAGAGAGTGCACACACACCGTCCCCCCTCGCGTCGCTCAACATCAACAAGGTAGCAGGGGGTGGGCGCACACAGCCCTGTGCATTTTGAGCCCCTGTCTTTTGCCTAAATGTTTTTTCAGTTACTGCTGTTGATGTATGGTCTATGAGGTCCTGTGACAAATTAAATATATATAAATATAAAGTGTGTGTGTGTGTGTGTTAGCTTGATCGCAGGCTCCAGGCTGAAAGGGGGAAGAAGTTGTCTTCGGCCTCGGCTCTCAGTGCAGGAGTCTCACCTGAAGGACAACACTTATTCTACATCATCCTGAAAACGTAACCTATAATCCACGCACACACACACAGTACACAAGTGTTCTGCACTATTGAACATGTTTTATTTCGTTTGGCTGTACATTAAAATCTGCAGATATTAGCCTTGTGGACTAAAGTCATCTTCTCAACAAATAAGATGATATTCAGTGCTGGTAGTGGTTGATCTTCATCTGTCTGTCATATCAATTTTGTGCTGACTCGAGTCCAAAGTATACTTATGGTTTTGGACTACACAGGTGTGACACACTAAAGCTTAGTGTTTCAATACTATAAAACATTTTATTTTCCAACGACTCTTAATTACACCACTTTTGTGGAAGGAGAACAGTTTGTGCCGATAGGAACAAATTGCTGATTGTTTTTTTGCTGTCTGAACAACCAGTAAATCCGACTCAGAAAACAGTAGCCTACCCAGCTGCATATGAACCACACCATCCACTCACTATACACGCCAGGTATGATGTAAGAGGGCTACAGATGCTATGAAACACTTGGGTTCTAATAAAGTGACGGTCAGCAGTGTGGCAGTACTTCTCTAACGTAGGCTATCTGCCCAGAATTTTACAATCCCTAGTGTGTCCCCTGCATCTGTAGTCTATCGCCAGTGGCTTCTTCAAACAAAATAATGGTTTCTGTATAGTTTGTGTAGAAGTATAATGGAATGATACTTAAGTAATAATCCACTCCAGATATACTTTAAACCCTTTTTAAACATGTTTGTTTTTTTATTCAATTATTTCCAACATGAAGTGTATGTGTGTGTGCACTGATTGACCCTGAACCCTGAACCTTTAGTTCCCCTGCTCCCCCAGTATCAAGGAATGCAAGTGGGAGGACATGAACATCAGAGTGATGGATGATGTCATCATAGCTCCTCCCTATCAGGTGGATGACTGCCAAGGCCAAGAGGGCTATGCCCTGAACCATGTCCGCAAAATAGTGAGTCTAGTTAGTAATGCTATGTGCTTTCTGACTAAATAATTACACTCGTTTCCTGGAATTTCTGAATATAAAATGGTGAAATATAATGTATCTTCTTTACAGGTGGAGAAACATTTCATGGAATGTCTAAAGTGCCTTCCCATCAGACCACAGCAGCCAATCACACCGCTTGCCTCTGTCCCTCTATCGTCTGCATGACGATCAGCGGAATATAGTGGTGGGCCCAGGGGTTGTGAATTGTTTAAAGGGACAACGGTTAAAGACTAAGGTTTGGGGGTAAAGAGAGATGTCTTATTTTGAATGTGCCGTCTGAGAAAACAGGACGTCAAATGGCAGCTCCATATTTTTTATTTTATTTCCTCTGTCACTAAGAAGACAAACTATGTTTGTCAGCATTGTTTATATTCAGCCACTTTCCTGCAAATGTGAATTTTGGATTTTTTTTTTGCCAGCATTGGAAAAAGGGCATCGAATGTAGTTAACTGACATTAGGAAATGTTTCTGTACATCTCTCCAGTTTTCTTGAAGGTTGGTGGTTCTATTTTTTATATTTTTGCCTCATGCCATGAGTGTTGGAGAGATGGGTTTCCATGCTGTGGTCAGCCATGTGAACTTGCAGTGTAATGTCAAATAAATAATTTAAGACTACATGTCTCTAATTTTCACTTATGTATAGTGAATATAATATTCTGTATACTATTCAAAATATGAGGGTTTGGTTGGGTTTCCCTTACCACCTGAAATGGTGTTAAGCCCCAATTCACAATTGTGAGGGGTAATTTATACTGTTTGGCTATATACTGTAGCTCTGTTATGGTTATCTGTTAGACAATGTAAAGTACAAATGACAGCCTGTGAAGAAATAGTAATGTTTTGGGACCTCCAGGTTGGTTAAGATTTTCTAATATTTATGATAATGAGTTCAAACTGCATAAGCAGTTGCTGGCTTCAGGAATCTCTGGTAATCTATTGTGTGAATTGGGCCAATGGATTTATATACATACAGTTGTATGGTACCTGCTGTGTCTACCTTGGTGTTGGTAGACACAGGCTTCAACCTAGCCAAAACCCAATACTAGATTCATCTCATTGGCCAACAAGCAATTCTTGGTGGTGCTATATTGGAAGATGTAGTGGTACGACGTACAGTAGCATCTTCTTGTGTCCTACAACGCTGCACATATCAGAGTTCCTTACAGTAATATACGGTAACATGGAGCCAGTGTGTTGGGGTGGTCTACTGTATGTCATTGGGTGCAGGGATTGGCAAAATACTACACATCTCCCTTCAATGCCTTAGGGTGCTCCATCAGAAGCTATGCATCTCATGCCTGAATGTACCTCAAATAAAGACGGTGCTTAATTTACATGTATTGCCCACTTCAACCAGACCCAGCAGACTGGCTGGCAGCATATGGCTTTCAGTGTATTCCCCCATATCCAGCTGTGTCTGCAGGTAGGCAGCTAAAGGCTGCGCCCTCATTGAACACAACCAAATTAACATTTACCTAATGGGGGTGGCAAAGATCGTTCCCCTTTGTTTATCCTACCTGCTCTGTCGTGTAACTTACTATGACACTCCAGACTTTCCTTTTGTTCATTAGAAATGTATGGTGGAGCATACCACGTTTTTCCCTTGCTGTGCACCACTTTATTAGCATTAGCTTAGCATTCAGGCCAGAGTTCAGTCTGTGTTTCATCAGACTATAGAATCGTCTTCAGGTGCCGTTTGGCAAACTCCAGGCAGGCTGTCATGTGCCTTTTACTGAGGAGTGGCTTCCATCTGGCCACTCTACCATACAGGCCTGATTAGTGGAGTTCTGCAGAAATGGTTGTCCTTCTGGAAGGTTCTCCTCTGGAGCTCTGTCAGAGCGATATAGGGTTCTTGGTCACCTCCCTGACAAAAGCCCTTCTGAGGGATCGCTCAGTTTGGCCGGGCGGCCAGCTCCAGTAAGAGTCCTGGTGGTTTCAAACTTCTGCCATTTACATATGATGAAGACCAATGTGCTCATTGGGACCTTCAAAGCTGCAGAAATCTTTCTGTAACTTTGCCCATATTTGAGCCTCGATACAATCCTGTCTCAGAGGTCTACAGATATTTCCGTGGACTTCATGGCTTGGTTTGTGCTGACATGCAGTGTCAACTGTGGTACCTTATAAAGACAAGTGTGTGCCTTTACAAATCATGTCCAATCAACTGAATTTCCTACAGCTGGACTTTAACCAAGTTTTAGAAACATCTCAAGGATGATCAGTGGAATCAGGATGTGCCTAAGCTCCATTCTGAGTGTCATGGCAATGGCTGTAAATATATGTATATATATATATATACTGTATGTAAATACATTTTGTACACAACACTTTCAAGAAAGAAAGAAAGAAATCCAATTTTGTATTATAAGTCAGAAACGTTTGGAGATATGCCTTAGTTTTGAAATACGGCTCCAAATTACATTTGATAATAGCACCAAAGTGACTAAAAACTGTAATAATACAGAGTAATATACATTTTGAATTTGTGAGGGTATGTGATGGACACACATTCTCTCTCTGCTGAGCTTTTATGTAATGTTGTAAGACAGATTGAAACAGCTGGAGGCAGTGATGTCGTGGGGGTGGGGGCGACTAGATTAGCAGTAGAACGGACAGAATCTCCACTGCACAGACAGAGACAGAAAGACACAGTGACGTGGGATGAGGAATCATCTGCTTTTAGTGACGATAGAAATAAAAATGTGCATCGAAGATTTTTCTATCAAGGTGACAAGAAAGAAAAGGTATGTAGCATATGTCTAGAATTCTGTTTCACTTCGTCATATTATCAGTGTCTGTCTGTTAACTGGATTGCATCTCCTATCTCGGAGTTGTGACCTCTGTTCTTGAACTGGGATTTCGCTGATGAGAGAGGCAGAGATTAAGTCGGGGGGTCGGCTGTGCTTATTTACAGTAGAAAATAGCCTGAACAAATAAGTTTAAATCTCCCTTAAGTGCTTCCATTTTTCTGGATTGTTTAAATCAGCAGATCTCAAATGTTTTTTTTATCAGCTTCTCCATATGAATACAAGCACGTATCAATGTATTCCTACATAAATACAGTATATTTCTCAGTCACATCAAATAATGATAATTGAGCACTATTATAAATTTTTTAATAATTATAGATTCAGTCTATCCATAGCTCTTTATTTTGTAATTTTAAACACACATTTTAAAATGTCATGGAGTATCTATCACAGGTCCTCTCTTTTAAAAATATGATTTTTATAAATGTCAGGGATAACAACAGATTTGTCATTATCCTGATTTGTAATTATTTTTAAGTTATTGAGATTTTAGTCTTTATTTGTTCAGATGTCTTTAATTTTGCTTGCCTGGGGACAAATGTTCTATCTGCTGTATAGAGATACATCATTAAATATAAAATAATAGTAATCCTTCTTTAATTCAAACTACATTTTCTGTGTGTCGTCATGACCACCACCTCTCCTTCTTCGCTCCTCTTCCCTCCTGTTCTCTCCCCGTAGTAAGATGTGTGCTTGTGTCCCTCTCCTCCTCCTATCCTCCCTCTCCCCTGGCCTCCTTCTGGCGCTACAGCCATGCCCGCCAGAGTGCACGTGCCACGAGCGCGCCTTCCTGGTGGACTGTGGTGGGCGTGGCCTGCCGGAGGTGCCCGTGGCCTGCCGGAGGTGCCCGTGGCGCCTCACGGCACCGCCCTGCTGGAGCTCAGCTACAACAACGTGACGGAGCTCAGGCGCGGAGCCTTCACACACCTGTGGACCCTACGGGTGCTCCTTCTCGGACACAACTGGCTCACAAGCATCCAGGAGCAGGTAGCGAGGAGAGGAGGGACACAGTGTGTGTGTGTGTGTGTGTGTGTGTGTGAGGGGGAATAATGGTAACACCTATACACCCCCCACCCAGGCATTCTGCCATCTGTCTTTCCTAGAGAAACTGGATCTAAGCTGGAACAGGTTGACCCGTCTGCCTGATGGCTTCTCTACCTGTCTGGCTGCTGTCAGAGAGCTACACCTCCAGCACAACTCCATTCAGCAGCTCTCCCCGAACAGGTGGACGTTCACAGAAACAAATGCACACAGTTCAAAGGTCACATTCATGTAGCAGCACATAAGGACCATGAACCTGGTTTCTGTAAAGCTCCCAGAACATCAGGTCAGGGTTCACATAAGCTACAGCAGTCAGCCCATTGCTGTACAAGGGGGCTGATTTATGACAGAGACACCGCTTCATGCAGAACGGATAGAACTAGAGCTAGGTTTAGCACAGTTGACTTTATTTCATGCATTTGTCAGAGGCCATACACAACTGCAACAACATTAATCTCACATAAGGAGAAGATGTAGCTAGTGGTCTTGCTGTCCGATTCACAGCTACAGCAGACGGTCATGGGTTCGAGCCTCAAGAGTTGCCTGTCTGACAGCATCCTATTAACATGGCTAATCGCTCTCCTTGTGATTGTGCTTATTGTAAATCACTTTGCATTTTGCAAACCATATGCTCAATAACCTCATTTTAATTTTGCAGAAATATAGGAGAGTTGGAACATGAACATTGTGGGCTCACTTCAGACATTCATTATTATCACAGAAAATGCACTATTATCAACAGGTTAGATGGCAGCGTTCAGTGTTTTAAACATTAAACGGTTACATGATTACATGATTTCTTGTCTTCTTCATTACAATATGCTTTAGAGTTAGGGTTACATTTGTATCATGAAGGGACATTTTTCAGATGTCGCAAACTTGTCAAGAAAGCTAAATATTCTGCACAGCATTTCCACACACATACAGCTGGCAGGTGCTACTCTTACTACTGTTCATAATACTACTGTATTATTATGCTAGTACACACTGCTACTAATATGACTGTACTCTTATGCTAGTACACACTGCTACTAATGTTACTGTACTATTATGCTAGTACACACTGCTACTAATATGACTGTACTCTTATGCTAGTACACACTGCTACTAATGTTACTGTACTATTATGCTAGTACTCCCACTACTGCCACTAATATTACTGTAATGTTATGCTAGTACACCCACTACAGTAATATTAGTAGGAGTAGTGGGTGTACAAGCGTAAGTACAATAGTATTAGTAGCAGTAGTAGAAGTACTAGCATAAGAGTACATTAATATTAGAAGTGGGTGTACTCTTATACTAGAACTCCCACTACTGCTAATAATATTTCTATAGTAGCTACTGTATTGTACTAAATTTACATTTAGCGGACATTTAAAGAATTTGTTATGCGTTTTTTTTCTCCAAATATCAATCTTTCTCCAGAATGACTGACTATACCTTTAAGTCTCTTGTGGAAGATGGTTAGTGACTGCTGTCTTTACGGCTGCTGGCAGCTCATTCCACCATATCAGTGTCAGGACAGAACAGTCGAGACTGGGCTGAGCGACTCTTCTGCTAGTCTTTGTAGTAATATTAAGTACTAGTACAGGTTATACTACAAATAATGCCAGCATTACCATGTATGGCTATAGGCTACCATGAATATCACCATAATATTGCCCATTATTTATCTCTGGGGGCATTATTGGGCATATTTTGAGTATTTGAACATTAATACCCAAGTACCCTCCTATGATAAATCTGAGGCCACAGGGGTATTTCGGCAACAAACTGTTTTGAGACAAATTAACTTTGTTGTAGGCCATGCATGGTATATTTAGCTGTCTGGGTGCTGCTTATGTCAGCCTCCACAGCAAAATGCCCTTGGTGACACGCCCTCTTAAGAGACCAGAAGCGTTCCATTTAAATGCATTATAATACTCCATCTTGTTATTATTCCAGTATCTTTGTTTCTGTGATGACTTCAGCCTCAATCCATAGAGTTAGACCTTTGTTCTGTGGTTGCTAGCTAACCCATGGAGCTGTGACTGTGAGCTGCATCGGGTCTTCAGCAAGGTTCTGCGTGTGCGCTACCTCCTGGTGGAGGACTATGAGGAGGCGAGGTGCGAGGAGCCCCCCGGCCTGGCTGGGGAGGCCCTGGCTGCTGTGGACAGCCAGCTCTGCGTGGCTGAGACGGCCACCGTGATGGTCATCAGCGGCACCATGCTCGTTACCGTGGCAGCGGCCCTGTTGATGGCCAAGAGGACCCGCAGGAGGAGCCGGGGGAAGAGGGAGAGCAAGAACCCCTCCTCCCCCGCCTGACTCCGCCCATTCCCTCCCCTCTCTCCCCTGTACTCCTCTTGCTTCCTCTCATTTTCACCTCCTTTCCATGTTTCCTCGTGTCCTTTCTCCTCTCCTCTCCTCTTCTTTGTCTGTTTCTCTCCTCCTCTGTCAAGACTGTTAAGGTATGCAGACAGAAGATTGTGAGAACCAGAACAAACCAGATTGAACTGTGTCATCTTAACTATTTGCACAAACATTACACATGCTGTGCAATATACTGTATACTGGTGAGTCAAAATGCATGATGTACACTCACAGATTAAGTGCATAACATGCACGGCTAATCTTTTAGCATTTCATTGTCTGGAATATACTAACTAGACAGCAACTGTCAGGACAGCCATAAAGGCCTGAGTCACTTTGACATGGGCCTAATCATTCTGGCCAGACAGCAGGCTCAGAGCATCTCTGCAACTGCAAAGCCTTGCCTTGTAGGGTCTCCTGGTTAGCAGTGGTGAGTTCCTACCTACAGTTCGCTGAGGGACAAACCATTACTGGTGACAGCGTGTTGGGCGCCCAAGGCTCATCCATGTGTGAGTGCAACACATTGACAGAAGGACTACTGTGGTGGCACAAGTTAGAAAATGCAGTGATGACTTGTAATGGAATTACAAGTCACAATGCATTGCACACTGCTGCATAGCTGCATTGCAGACCACTCAGATGCCAATGTTAACCCACTATGGCCATCCAGGTTAGTATGCATCATACTGTGGCGACCCTGGCTTCAGGACCGTAATAGTTGTGTTATAAGGGCAGTACTAACCTGGGAGGGGTTAGGGGAGCAGGCGGGACATTCAGTAGCTAGAGAGCATGTTGAGTGGCCTGTGGGCTAGGGGGGTGGGCTCTTGGGTGAGAGCCGATATAAGGGGGTGATTTTGGCGGGTTAAGTGTGTGCTCCTCAACTTCTTGTGAGCTGTATGTTCAATAATAAAGAAAGTGATTGAATACGTCGGTGTCTGGTTTCTTCCATCTGGCCGGGACGTTACAATACTTTGGCACATCAGTGTACATTAAAATCATTATTAACCTACATTTTATTTTAATTATCTTTATTGAAAATGTAAGTAATGTATTAGATGTGATTGTGTAATAATTGAATGGGGCATATTACAAATGAGTGAAATAAACAAACTAAAATGCGTTTCTCATTGTTTTCTTCGGCGATCAGAGTTATGCCTGGCCACTGATAATGGTTGCCATTATCACTCTTTTTTGAACGCTTTGTTTATTATTCCTCTCACCTGTTAAAAATAAACACCTTTTAAAAGTCAACATATATACCAGCAGGAGGTGCCACAACTCAGCTCCGCACATCGGCACAATAAAAATATATTTTTAGAGTAAGTATATTTAGAGTCAAATAAACAAAATGCCTTCTGTAGTGATATGCAAGGCGTGGTTCACATTTACTGTATATACAGTACACTGTAGCAGTTTGGCTGACTTTGGAGTGTTTTTTGTCAGATTTACATGGGAGCTGATCAGATCCCATGTAATGCAACAAACATCCACTAGAGGACGTCGACATTTAATTCTGCCTGTACAAAGAAAGACCTTTGTGTAACATAATAATTAATACAAAATAAACTGCTACGGGTCAACGTGGAGGCTTTGTCCTATAGTCAACATACTGAATATCCAAAGTGGTCCTATATGGAACCTGAAAAGCTCATTAGTAGTCAACCTATCCCACAGTCCAACACGGGCCTATATTTGCCCTGAAGTAGGCTATCGACCAGCGTAATTTGTAGAAATAGTACCCTATAGAAGTAGGCTAAGGCATTTAGTATGACTATTTGCCACGGTTGTAAAATAATTGCCTAGAAACAATCGCCCAATACCTAAGTTTAGACAGAACCCCGCTGTCAGGGTCAGCTTTCCGACTTAGTCAGACCTGGACCATAGGCACATTTATTCAGATTCCCGCGGAGAGGAAAGCTGATTCGGCTTTGGGGGCAGCCGTTCCCCTCAAGGTGGACAATCAGCTTCTTTGTGCGGCCAAGTCGGTGCCAACTGGATCCCAGCTCCACCCCGCAGGCAGGGCACAAGGACAGAGCCGCTGTCATTTGTTCTGTGGAGGTGATGGAGATCATCTCATGCGGCCATAAGTTTCTTAGTTTTCGTTGTGTTTATATGGATGTTATTACATCGTAAATATGGTTTATATTGGTGATTATTTAAACACGCCGGGAGAAGATTTATTTTTGGAGAAAGCGCGCGACTGATGTATTTGCCATCCCATCTAACCCAACAGATGAACGTGTATGGATCTGCTGTAGCCGTGCTATATACGGGAATGGAAATGTGATTATCTAAAAAGATGAAGCCCCAATGACATGACAGGTAGGTAGGCATTCTAACAATCAATTTACCAACACTGGCTCTTTAACCAGTGTCTAACCTGGAGGTCAGAACAATGTCAAGCGAATGTGAACGTTTTATCTGTGTTCACCCTTGATTATTTACCCTTCATGGTGTCTACCCTACACACACAAGCTCTCTCTGTGTCTCACAATCTCTCTAAGCTCACCATTAATCAGATCAGATAACGTTTATGGGAAGGTGTCAGTCAGGGAAATAGATCCAACTTTAGACCACTTAACATGCTTTATTTCAGCATTCAAAATAATTAAAAACATCTCAAATTATTATACAGAAACAAAATAGATACAGATCTGCGTGTCTGTCTGCGCTCACAAACTGTTGAAAACTTGCATTTCTAAATCCTCTCATTTTTTATTTAAAAAAAAATCAACCCCCTCTCACAAGAAATAGTCAAACAATAAAATATGACAAGAGGGAAAGATTGTGTAGAGGCAAGAATAGAAGGGTTAGTGGACTATCTATAGGAGAGGTTGTTAGTTTGACGGTGTTTAGTGATAGCGTCTGAGTGAAAACCGTGCTGCTCTACCAAAGACCGAGAGAGAGAGGGAGAGAGAGAGAGAATCTTGACACTGGAGAAAGCACCTGCTTCAACATGGGCATGGACAGAATGAAGCAATTTATGATAGCATATTAATTCACAATTATTTATCATCTAAATAGCATCTAATGTACTCTCTTTTCTAGCACTCAGAAGGCCCTGTTACTGCCAGCATATTATAGCCCAACAGGACAGCAAGAGAACCTCAGAAAGCAAAGATAGCACCATTGCATTAGCACCAATATGAGCACTGACATATTTATAATATAGGCCTATCAAGGGTTTAGTGTGCTGCTCCTACAAGTGTAAAGGCTCCTAACTTCAAAACACGGGAAGTCCTATTGTTCTGATGAGGTAGGCAAAGGGAGTTTATAACTGTTAAATAAAGAGGTTTAAACCCAGTTTCTCTGCTGTTGTTTTTAATAAGACTGTTTTTAAAGAAGAGAAAATGAAAGAGAGTGAAAAAACAGTAATCACAACAAATGTAGGAAGAACAACCGTGAGGGTGGGGGTGGGGGGGTGGATGTGCAGGGCAACAGAGACCAACATGTCCGTCAGTTTGAGTCTTTATTTTGTCATCACCTGAAACGTGGTACATAGGAATCTTTCTCTCACCGTAACGGTGAAAAACCAACCAGAAGTCACCTGTGATTTGCTTTGGTCTGTCGGCAGGGGCTGGGGTGAGGAGGAGCGGAACATTTTTACACATATATTATTTTCTTGTTGCCAGTGAACAAAATGTCTTGTGGAAGGTCTCCTCGGTGCCGGGGGTAGAACAAAGGAAAAACAAAAACAAGAAACAAAAAAGATAGTGGTCCAAACTTGCCGGCGGACTGTAGCGCACTGCCGCCATCTTGGGGAAGTGCAGGCTCTCAGGCAGATGGACAATCACAGCCACGGCCAAACGAAAACCTCTAACACGAGGAGGGGTCGTTTTTTTTTTTTTTCAAAAATAGAGGATGCTTTGTAAAAAAAAACTTTGGTGGGTGTTTTTCTTTTTTTTTTGAGAGATGACGGCTAGAAAAAAATTGAGAACACACATACACACACAACAAATTCAAGTCCAGATATCTCTTTTTACAAGAAGCAGACGGGTCCCACTTCAAGGCCAAACTCCTGGTCGGGAGCACCAACGTCCATAGGGGCAATGTCAATGATGGGCAGGCGGGCTGTTTTCGTGGTCTTGTAGTCGATGACTGTCTTGCCCCATGCGCCGGTGTGCGACTGAGAGGGAAGGAGAGGAGAGGGAGAAGGATTTAAGGCATGTTCAAAATGGCTGCCATGCAGGCAGACATGGCAAACAATGTTAATTCTGTCTTTACCTATCGTTTCTCTAAGATTCCTTACTTTTTTAAATATAATAATATAATAATCTGTTTGATTATTATGTTTCTCTCATACAGTGTAACCATAACCCAACATGCCAGATGGATTGATAGTCACAAGTCCATCTGGGAGCCGTACATTGAAACTTTGTAAAGGGCAGGCACTTTTAAATAATACTTGGCAGTTGATTGGATGAACCATCTGGTCGTTTTCGCTGTCAGCACACCTAAACCACGCCCGTATATCTATCAATACAACGCTGATTGGTAAATTCAGTTGCTGTTCGGACACATTCAAAATTATTCCTAGGCTTTCCAGACTGATTCTCATGCCGAAATTCAGTTGAAGCTTGCATAACCCTGCCACCATATTCACTTCTCTAACGTCATTCATCATTCTGTCACTCCCTAACACCCCATCATCCTTCCATCACACTTTAACCACCATATAAATATCTCAATGTCATTCCAGGGTCACAGGAATATTATTTCCATCTACGACCTCTGACCCGTGACCCACCTTAGTGTAGGAACTGAATCCTGTCAGTGAGTTTGTCTGAGAGGAAACGTGTGTGTGTGTGTGTGTGTGCGTGTGTGTGTGTGTCTCACCGTGCATCCATCCTCCAGTACGCTGTAGGTGAAGCGGCTGTTGCCCTCGGCGCGGATCTCGATCTCGTTGGATCCCTGCAGCAGTAGGGCCTTCTTCAGGTTGCCGGCAGCTGCGTCCATGTACGCCACGCTGTTCTTACAGTGGTAGGTGATGTTCTGGGAGGCCTCGGTGGACATGAGGCGCAGGAACGTCATCTGGATGTTCACGTCCTCGGGAACGGAGCCTTCGCTGCCATACTCAAACTGGACATGAGAGGGAAGAGGCGGGTTATCCTGTAACTCCTGCACAAGTCTCTAAGCAGCTGCTTACACGTGATTGGCTAAGGATAATATGTTTAGTAATACGTGGTTTCACCACTGGCTGAACTGGGTTGGTGTGCGGAGCTCAGCTCACCTGGAATCCATCGGTCATGGTCTCTCCGAACCAGACGTGCTTCTTCTCCTTGATGTTCTTGCTGAGGTACCAACTCTTCTGGGCCACCTGGCTCTGGACCGGTGACACGCATGTCTCTCCAGTCTCCATGTTACAGTAGACCTTGATGGCGTCCTGAGTGCAGCCCTGGTCTGGGTCAATCCAGTACTCTCCTGCAGGGGCGAATTGTCACGGTCAGTCCACTGACCTTCTCAACACAGCATGCTCTAAGTCCTTCTAAGAGGAGGTACGCTTGTGTACAAATAAGCATGTGTTAGCCAGTTAGCTTGCAGTCAGGAAAAGATCCAGGGTTCAAACCCTGGGCATGAGCGCACCCTTGAGTAAGATGCCACCTTAAAAGTGTCCACTAAGTGATTTAATTGAAAAGAAAGAACTACGAAGTATCTTTTCTAGCCTTTATCCCGCCAATTGTTACACATTTACTTCGACTTACCGCTCTTCCAGTCTGGGTGGCACATCTTGAGGTCGCGGCAGGTTCTGACGGGGTTCTTGAGGGTGCCGTCTGGGCTGAGGATCTGCTCGATCTGCTGGCTCAGGCTCTTCAGGGTGCTGTCCACCTCAAGGTCGCGGTCACGCATCACGTTGGCGTCGTCGGCGCGGTACATGCGGAAGGGATCGGGGGCCTTCTCCTGGGGCTGGGCGAGGAAGCCCATGTCGAAGCCGCCACCGGGGGCACCTGGGGGTCCGGGGGGACCGGGAGGTCCGGGAGGTCCCTGGGAAAGGAGGACGGCAAGATGGAAGGAACTTTAGCTGAACGTCTACTTTGGAACATTCAAATGAACAACTGAACCGATTGGATCAATTTGATGGATAAGACAGAGAGTCGGACATATTCTGACAATGGCCAAGTTTACATGCACACTATATTCAACTATTATTCTGACTATGGCAATATTAAAAATTTTACATACGGAATGTAAACAACATATTGCATTTGGATATTCCGGTTCAGGTCTTGCATGACGAATTTTTTATTTTCCAAGTAAGACACACAGTATGCCGATGTTATTCCGGTCTTGGTTAATCAGACCTAATCAGGCTGCATGTACACAGAATTATCAGTGAAATATACATTTTCATTAGCCATGTAAACGGCTCAGTATGAATATTGTCTTGACAGATGTAGGGCTATACTCAATATAGAGTATATAATAGATTATAGTGTGCATGTAGAGGCAGCCAGTGAAGGGCAGGCGTAGAGCTCTACTCACAGCAGGTCCCAACTCTCCAGAGCGACCCCGAGGTCCAGGAGGTCCGGTGGGTCCAGGCAGACCGCTCATACCATCCTTACCAGGTGTTCCAGCAGCTCCAGAAGGACCCTGTAGGGGGCAGCAGAGAGACACAACCTGGGTCAACTTCCGAACACTACAGTTGTCACTTCCTCTCATGCTATCTTTCTATTCTGGAAGTGGGATATTATTATATTTGGAGTGTTTGAGTCCATAATAATAATAATAATAATAATAATAATAATAATAATTTCCTGTGGACTAATGTTGAGGAAGCAGTACTTACTCTGGGTCCTGCGGGTCCAGCAGTTCCAGCAGGTCCTTGCTCTCCACTGGGTCCCTAAAAGTCACACACACACACATCAACAATTATAAATTTCAGCCGTGTGTATGTGTGTGTAAAGATAATGTCTAAATACATGTGCTAGCTGCCACATGCTATAATGAGTGCTACTCACAGAGGGGCCGGGGGGCCCCTGCATGCCAGTGAACCCTCGGTGTCCCTTCATGCCTCTCTCACCAGCCTCTCCGGCCTCTCCCTTGTCTCCACGAGCTCCAGCAGGGCCCTGTAGTGACATCATCACTCACAGTTTACCTTTAGAAGATATCTGACCAGCCTGCATGGTTTTAACTATTAGTGTGTTGTGCATTGAGCTCTGCAGTGTGTTGGTGATGTGTGCTGAGATAGACAGTGTGTTGGTGATGTGTGTTGAGATAGTGTGTTGGTGATGTGTGTTGAGATAGACAGTGTGTTGCTGATGTGTGCTGAGATAGTGTGTTGGTGATGTGTGCTGAGCTCTGCGGTGTGTTGGTGATGTGTGTATCACCCATACATACAGTGTGATGGTACTTACAGCAGGACCACGAGGTCCAGCAGGGCCAGCAGATCCAGCGGGGCCAGCAGGTCCCTAGAGACACAGATATGGTTACATGCTGAGTACATCCATGTTCCAGCATGTTACACAGGTGGCATGTGGACACCATGGTATTCATGCGACATCGCTGTAATGAAGCCACTCACGGTCTCGCCGCGGTCTCCGGACTTTCCAGCGGGTCCCACGGGGCCAACGGCGCCAGAGGGTCCGGGAGCTCCAGGGGCACCGGCAGCACCTCCCTCACCGCGTTCTCCCTGAGACATAACGCGTATGTGTTAATGCTCCTGCTTGGCGCCGTGATGTATGCTTCTGGAACATTCTCCTTCTACCATATATCTTACCTTGGGTCCAGCAGTGCCGTCACGGCCTGGGGATCCCTCGTTACCTGGGGAACCCTGAAACACATCCACACTCCATCATCGCCCGTCCAAATGTAGAAGAGTACAAGCTAAACAGGTAAAGGTGCGCTTGTTTTGACATACCTCGCGTCCAGGTTCACCGGGGGCTCCAGCCAGGCCAGAGGGTCCCATGGGTCCGGGGGGTCCACGCTCTCCAGCGGGACCACCAGGTCCCTGCTTTCCAGGCTCTCCCTGTTACAAAACAAACACTCCCAAAGTCAGGACAAGCAACTGGAGGGCTTGAGGTCCTGGAGGATTCTAAACATCTAACTGGATGGTAAAACGGTCTGGTGTATTACTATAGTGAATGCTTGGGTTTCTCTGAGTGGTGTTATTGGTTGTACTGATTGTACTGGGTGTGATGACTCACAAGTAATCCAGGAGCACCGGGGAATCCTCTCTCTCCTCTCTGTCCAGGCAGACCAACAATACCACGCTGTCCAGAGATACCAGAAGGTCCTGGGATACCAGAAGGTCCCTGTAGAGACAGACACACAAATAAGAGAGAGGCTTATAACATGTTGGTTCAGCAACATGCTAGTCTGTTGTGTGTTCGGCTGTGTAGCATGTTCAGCAACATACTAGTCTGTTGTGTGTTTGGCTATATAACATGTTCAGTAACATGCTAGTGTGTTGTTTGTTTGGCTATATAACATGTTTAGTAACATGCTAGTGCGTTGTGTGTTTGGCTATATAACATGTTTAGTAACATGCTAGTCTGTTGTGTGTTTGGCTATATAACATGTTTAGTAACATGCTAGTCTGATCGGGCTCAGTGTGGTGTATTAGTTTTACTTACATTTGCTCCCTCAGCTCCGGGGTTACCCTTCTCTCCCTGGGGTCCTGGGGGTCCGGCAACTCCGACCTCACCAGGGCGTCCAGCGGGTCCTGTCTCTCCACGGTTTCCTTTCTGTCCCTCCTTGCCAGCGGGTCCGGATGGGCCGGGGGGTCCAGCGTTGCCCTGCATTGGAATGAGAGAGGGTTAGACTGGCCTACACAGTAGGGACAGTAAGGCCTGCATAGAATAACTTGGTGCATCGGTGGCCCCATCTGGTCATGACATGCAACTGCACTGTAGTGCAGTGGTGACTGATAACGCAGGCAATATGTCTCTGCTGTTTGTTTCACCGGGACCTAGTAAGGCCTGTTACAATTAACTATACTACCTAGTTTTAAAGGTTATTTGACCATGAAAATGTTAAGCAGCTATAAGTAATCAATATGTTTTCTTAGCCTGCTTAATGCCATTATATCTTGGCATGCATATAAGTCAGAGAAATGCCTATGAATACAGATAAATTTTTTTATTGACTTTAACATGTAAGTAGAAATTCATGTGGCCTGAAGGTCACATTTTGATAATTACTTTTACAACACTATAACAACTATATTAAGTTCATACCAGTAGCCAGAGGACATGAGAGCGAGGCACATGACATAACAGGAAGTACTTACAGAGGGGCCGGGAGGTCCAACTCTACCAGCACCACCAGGGAAGCCAGTTGCACCCTGGGAAGACGAAAGACAAGAGTGTGTTGTGAATGAGCTAAGGCCAGAGGCAGGCCAAGATACAGACAGGGTACAGGGTACTTACAGGAGGTCCAGCAGGTCCACGGGCTCCCTTAGCTCCGGTGTTTCCAAGAGGTCCCTGATTGGATCACAACAGTGTTCGTCAGAACGACAGACCAATAGGACGCCAGATACATTTCAAACTAGGTGATCTGCTGCTGTCTGTTCGTGCTTGATACATAGGTGGCTATGATATGGGTGTGTGTGCTCCAACCTGAGGTCCGGGGGCTCCAGTAGGTCCTGAGGGTCCGGGTGGGCCAGCATCTCCCTTAGCACCAGAATCTCCACCCTCTCCCTTAGCACCAGGCTGGCCATCAGCTCCCTGGGCGAGAGATAGAGATAGAGAGAGAGAGAGAGAGAGAGAGAGGTGGTAGATGCATACATCAAGTCAGAGGGCTAGTATTTGTCAACGTGTGCTTACTACAATGATAACAGTTATGTTTATACTGTTACTGTATGAACAGAGCTTCTATGAAAGGAGGTACGTACAGGAGGTCCAGCGAATCCAGCAGGTCCCGGGGAGCCGGCCTCACCACGCTCACCCTGAGAGAGAAGACACACAGTATATTACAGCGTTGTTGTCGATGTGTGTCTGTTAGAAGGACATATCAAACATACTGACTCAAGGTTCACTTGACTAAATCCACACTATTTGCTTTTAATGTGAAACCTTGGGCCGTTAGCAGCTACCCATGGTAGTCAAGCGATATGCGTCTTGACGTGGGATGTATTGTCTGCGGCAATATTGCATTTTAAATAACACTACAGCCAAAATGATATAGCATACTATCCTGTACATTTATGCTGACAGACAGACGGACAGACAGACAGACAGACAGACAGACGGACAGCTGTACTCACAGGGGCACCACGAGCTCCAGCAGGCCCAGGAGGTCCACCAGAACCAGGCTCTCCCTTGTCACCAGGAGCTCCAGCAGGGCCAGGGGGTCCAATAGGGCCAGTCATTCCACGGATGCCATCCTTGCCTGGGGCTCCATCTGTGCCCTTACCACCTTGGTCTCCCTGGAGAGGAGTGGAGAGGAGGAGATGAACATTGGCACACTGGTGTGTACTGGTTACACTGGGAACACTGGTGTTTGTGTGTGTGTGCACGCACTCTGTCTCCCTTGAGTCCTGGAAGTCCAGCAGAACCACGCTCACCGGGCATTCCCTGCATACCTGGGGCACCCTGACCACCGGCGCTCCCTGGGGCTCCAGCATCTCCCTGTAGGTCAGCAGACACAGAAACACATTCAATGAAACACATTTTAAATGTCGTTTTAAAAACATCTTTATGATCAAATGTAACCCCAAACGCTGGCAGAGTTGGTGCCTCACTCCAGGAACATGTTTCATTTAATTTAAATAAAATATATTTTATAAATATTACAATACCAATAAAATAACATTAAAATCCCTTTGATGTAGTTAATTTAAATCTTTCAGAAGCAGGTAAATCCAGAATCTACAGATTTGTAGCTGGAACAATTACAATGATGTGGCAAATGCATTGCAGCAGGTCAGTGTTACCCATCTAGCTAACGGAGGGTTACAGAGGTTTCTGTGTCTGGGTGTTGAACACACAGACAGCTAGGCTGAGCATTGAGCAGAACTGCAGTGGCAGCCTCCCACCTCTAAGGGCAGTGTTCAGCGGCAGCGATGTTCTTACCTTAGCTCCGTCGTTACCAGCAGAACCAGGGGAGCCACGGGCTCCTGCAGGGCCGACTGGTCCAGGTGCTCCACGCTCTCCGGGGAATCCTCTATCGCCCTGGAGACAGCAAAGAGGAGGATTTAAAGGTTTTAAAACCCTGTCTGGACACTGGAACTGTGAGTAAGGTCTGACAAACTAGCATGAACATACTGCTTTGAGACATATGGGCCCAGCGAAGAGGAAGAGACTGATGAAGGGTACTTACTCTAGAGCCAGCAGGTCCTGGGGCTCCAGCTTCTCCAGACAGACCCTGCGGAAATACAGAGAAGAAGAGTGAGGTCATGTTCACGCCTATGTGCACAAAGAATGCAGTTGATGGCTCAGGGCCCAGGGCACAACTTCTACTCTTACCTGCTCTCCTGGTTTTCCACTCTCACCGACGGCTCCTTGGGGTCCAGGGAGACCCTGGAAACCTGGACCTCCAGCAGGTCCCTGCTCTCCTCTCTCGCCAGCAGGTCCCTGGTGAGGAGAGGACAGGAGCATTGTGGTGTTTGGAGTACATTAGGGTTTATGCTGGATTAGGTGGAATAGGTGTGTGTGTGCGTGTGCACTTACAGAGGGTCCAGGGGCACCAGGTGCACCAACATCTCCATCTTTGCCAGGTGTACCCTGGGAAACGATGACATCAGAACTCAGCGTTAAGACATATACATAACATAACACATAAGAGAGCATCGAACAGAGAACAGAGTGAGCCTGACAAAATAATAATAATAATAATAATAATAAAATACTCACAAGAGCACCGGTTGGTCCCATTACACCTCTCTCGCCGGGCTTTCCACCCTCACCCTTGATAGAGAAAGAGATGGTCAGTTAGCCACTATGACACATTCTATACATGGGTCTTTAATACATTTAGGTTCATAGGTTGTTCATGGTTGTTCTAGGATGTTCTAATGCTCTGGAAAAGGTTTTCCACCGCTAATCAAAGACACGGCATGTAGTTAAGAGACAACTTAATCTACCACACTCAAAGCTCTATCTTCATCACATAACAATCGATCCACCGCTAAGCAGTAGCGGGATGTTCAACTCACAGCGGCTCCCTTGGGTCCGGGGAATCCCATGACTCCGGGCTGACCTCTGGCTCCAACGGGGCCTGGGGGTCCAGGGCGGCCATCTTGTCCAGCGGGGCCCTAGAAGAGAAGAGAGGGAATTTGCGTTACATGTGAACAGTGTGCGTGCGGCCTGATAAGAGCATTAGAAGTGAAATGTGCATTAGAGGCGATACTCACGTTAGATCCCATCTTTCCATCGGGTCCAGGGCTGCCGGGACTACCAGTCAAACCCTGCAGGTCAAAGGTCACACAAACAGGGCATGGGTTCATACATTCTTTTATTGTTGTTGCAAATAAGATCTGTTTTCAAATGCAACTGGCACAGACAGACATGTATGTCTCACCTTAGCTCCGGGCATACCAGCCTCTCCATTGCGGCCAGTCTCACCAGTTGATCCTTTTGGTCCAACCAGACCTGGGGCTCCACGCTCACCAGTAGCACCCTATGGTAGAGAGAGAGAGCATAGGTTATTGTTAACTGACTGCAGTAGATGTAATAATATGGTATATTGTGTTATCATTCAATGACAACATACCATGTGGTGTGTGTGTGTGTGTCACACCCACCTTGGGTCCAGCAGCTCCATCAGCTCCAGGGAAGCCACGTCCACCAGGGGCTCCCTTTGGAGAGAACACACAGCGTCCAGTCAATAATATTCATCATCAATACTGGCCAATGGTGATCATTCTTATTGATGCACTCCTCTGTCCTCATCAACACACGTAATGCTAACCCTTACTATTAATCACAGTCCTCAGTTACTAATCAATAATGGTCAATAGTCAATGTGTCATCACTATTAATATTTACTAGTTCTCATTACTTGACCAAACCTAGTTAATAGTGCTCTTCTCTCAGTATTACTCACTTTAATACTAGTCAATAATAATAATAATAATAATAATAATAATAATAATAATAATAATAATAATAGGTATAAATAACCTATCAATATGTAATCCTATCACATCCTTCCATCTATCAGACAATGCAGTGTTTGATAGAGGCACAAGACAGTGCAGTCTGTTGAACTGTGCTGTACACGTCCTCTATTTGGTTATGCAGGAACAGGACAGTCTGTGGTCTAATACATGGATGCCACCTGGTGGCCAACATGACGCAGTGCAATTGACAGAAAGAGAAGCAGCGAGCCGAAGAGCTGTCAGTCAAATAAGGAGAGAGGAGAGACTTGACAGAGAAGGAGAAGGATGATATACATACACGCTCTCCTGGAGCTCCACGGCCTCCTGCTGCTCCAGGCTCTCCACGGGCTCCTCTCTTGCCCTCCTCACCAGTGGGTCCTGGGGGTCCCTGCACTCCTGGTGCCCCCTGGGAAATACAGACAGTGTTTAGTATGCCAGTGTGTTGTGTTAAAATGCCATTGGGTTTGTTTAACTGCCATGACAAGTCATTTAAACAATGTAAACATATCCAATGTTATTTTATATAAAACACAGTTTGTTTTATGTTTTTTGGTGTGTTTGATGATACTCACAGCCTCTCCCTTTGCACCTGGCTCGCCTTTGTTTCCGGGAGCACCGGCCTCACCCTGAAGAAAACAAGAAAGACAACAAACACAGTTGTTAAAAAACAAATAAACAAACAATTTTCTGAGAGGAAAATAGAATATCTGCAGAATAGCTTTATTGACAGGGCCATAAAAATAATACAGTAGATCATGTGTGGGTGTGTCTGAAACTCACAGTGTTTCCTTTGGGTCCGGCGGCTCCGGAAGCTCCCTGGGGTCCAGGGGGGCCACGAGGTCCGGGGAATCCAGGAGCTCCAGCAATACCGGCAGCGCCCTGCAGAGGGCAGTAACACAGTTTGTTAGAGGTCCTGTTGTGTCACCACATAGAATGGCACTGTGGTAGTCGGTGTGTGTTTACTCACAGGGGCTCCCTTGGCACCGGGTGCTCCATCAACGCCGTTGTTTCCCTGCGAGAGGAGCAGAAGGTTCTACATACAGTACAGACTCTCACTGTGCTTGCTCTGCTTCATTGTACAGGTGTGCTACTCACAGCAGGTCCGGCAGCACCAGCAGGGCCAGGGTTCCCAGGCTCACCACGGGTTCCAGCGGGACCCTCGGGTCCGCGGGATCCCTGGGCACCAGCATCACCCTGGAGGAGAGGTGTGCATCACAACAGAGCAATCAGGTCAGATGGAATAGAACAGCATACAGGTCCATAAGGGTAGATGAGATCTGATTTGTTATTATACATCAACTGTTACACAGTGCTAATCTTATTATCTGATGTCTTATTCAGATATCGCAATCACCGTGTATACAATCTTAGTCAAATGTCATACTGTATGACATATCATATCCTATCCTATCCAATTCTAGCCTAGCCTACTGTGTAGACTAGCATAGCATAGCCTAGCCTAGCCTAGACTAGGCTAGCATAGTTTAGCCTACACTAGCCTAGACTAGCCTAGCCTAGCCTAGCCTAGCCTAATTGAATAGAACTTAACTGACAAATTGTCTTAAATGTGGGTGGAGCAGATCAAAACTAAAGCAACCTTGTAGGGCACAGTTAAAAATATGGGCGGTGATTATGTGGGTGTGGCTTGTCGGTAAAGACAGGAAGATGCAGTAGTGCTAATGTCAACACAGTCTCACAGGCAACTTTCCCAAAAGATAGCTTTATAGCTTTTTAGCAGCACCATGGCAGAGGATTGAATATATCAGTGTTGCAACACAGTTTGAAATGAACTAAATGAAAACATTAGTCGCTACGTCAGTACTCTAATCTAGGAGAGTCAGTGTAAGCAGTAGAAATATGAAGGGAAATTAATGTTGTTTGCAAAGTTTTGGACAGATCCTTGTGACAGATCCATGGCTGATCACAGCTCAAGGAAGAGCAGAGAGGTGATGAGTGGAGAGAAAAAAAGTCTATTATCAAGAAGGAAGAGTACATGAGATGTGTCTCACCTTAGAACCGGGTCCACCGGGGAATCCAGGGGGTCCAGCGGGGCCAGTAGGGCCCTGAAGACAGAGAGAGAAAGAAGAACCCACAGTTACACACAGTATGTCTTCTTAAATCACATAGTTAAATGTGTTTAGCTCACAGGCATTTAGGCAGGTGTGTAAAGTGAACTGGACAGTGGTGGGTGTGGCTTGTTAAAGCAGGTGATGGGTGGGTGTGTATTGTCAATACAGGTAAAACAGTATGTGGGTGTGGCTTCTTGATACAGATGATGTGTGGGTGTGGCTTGTTAACAGATGATGGATGGGTGTGGCTTGTTGATACAGATGATGTGTGGGTGTGGCTTGTCAATAAGGTACAATGTGGGCGTGGCTTGTCAATATAGGTAATGTGT
>JAODTR010024145.1:0-23572 GCA_025399935.1 Amblyopsis rosae
CTGTCTGTCTAGAGACACTTATATATAGGTATATCATACAGTATATATATTATAACCTGTCTGTCTAGAGACACATATATAGGTATATCATACAGTATATATACAGTAGCATGGGCTGTATGTCTAGAGAGAGAGAGAGAGATTGAGACTGAATTGTAATCAGTGAAACAGTTAACCCTATATGGAAACGCTTGAGTGATTAGTTATATGCCACATTGATACTGCATCAGGCATTATGCAGTAGGGGGCAATAGAGAGTCGGTGAGGCATGTCTGAATCCCCGAATTGCCCTACATGAAGCTTGGTCAGGTTTTTGTCTCATACACACACACACACACACACACACACACGTGCGCCCGCCCGCCTGTGCACACACGTACACACACACACACACACACACACACACACACACAACCAAGCTGATAATTTTGTGCAAACAACAAATGTGGGACAGTAAATACTGCATGTGGCGAACACTGCTCACAACAGCAATGCCCTTGGCTTTGCAATGTGTTTCCACGTGTGGGGTGGAGCATCTGAGGGAGTTAGTTTTGATTTGAGCACAAAGTTACCAAGCGTTCTTTTCTTGTGTCTCATACAAACATAAGAAAACGCACACACGTATTATATACACACACACACACACACACGCACACACACACAGCCTTTAGAGATAAAAGCTCTTCCATTTGATATGACGGGATAAGAATGGCATAGGATTGGCTGGGACCACCCAGGCTCGTCAACATGCACATGCTGGACGCCTTCATAATGGGATGAGTTGGAACACTACACTGGATAAGCTGGAGGGCAAAGAATCGTGTCGGCGCACTGCGTATCAAACTGGAAGATGCTGTGCATTCAGATTTTATTCTAAAATCTAGCCCGCAGTATATTTGACTCCAAGGGTGTCAAGATTACACAGCGTGGATCATATTTATTGAAGTCGTCCACTACTTTGTTATTATGGTGGTATTTGGAGTGTAGTTTTCATTTTTATTGGTCGAACACAAACAGAGCAGGAGCAAATATGCAGTATGTGTAATGATTGATCGAAGTGCACACTTTAAAGACACAAGACAACAAAAAATATGCTATACACAAAGAACTGCACTTAGGTGAAGTATAATAGTACAATGTTAAAAAAGGACGATATAATGTATACAATAAAAAAAGAAAAGGCAATTCAATTAAAAGTAGATTGGATCAGAGAGCAGGATATCAATCACTACCTTTTATAAGTAAAGACAATTTTACTCATACATTTAAAGGGGTATTCACAATAAGATGAACAACACAGCAAGCAATTACACAAACAAACTAGCAAACAAACACAAAGAAAAAAGTAAAACAATAAGAATTTCTAATTGTTTAGCAAACAGACGAGACCCTTGTCTCTCTCATTTCACTCCTAAAGGCACAGTATTGACAGTTTGATAAAACAAATGGACTGTCTGTGTCACAAGGTACTTCTGAATTCATTTAATTTGGTGTTTATTAGGGTTGTATCGGTTTTGAGTCCAGTTTCTGAATGAAAAATCTCATGTTTTTATTTTTACATTTACGGCATTTAGCAGACGCTTTTATCCAAAGCAACTTAGTAGATTTGTCATTAGTAGGACAGGTCAAACACCAGCAATTGTAAGAGACCAATATTATGTCAGAATAGCTACAGCAGTAGAGAGAAAACGAAAGATTAGAGTAAGAGACTTAATAATTAAGTTGGCATTGAGTGCTAGGAGGTGGAGAGGTCGCTAGTCGAGGTGGATCGTGAAGAGGTGTGTCTTGAGTCTCTTGCGCAATATAGGTAATATTTCAGCAGTCCTGACCATTGCTGGTAACATGACCATTGTTAAAGTCTTTTTGTTTTATTTATATTTTTTTAAAATATGCATCAAAGTTTTTACGGGTGACATTTTTCACCACAACAATGCCACCAGCATTAAAGTGTATAGAATGTTTAGCATTCACCATGCACTGTGTTGCTAGTAAGTTCTCCAAGCTGGCATGTGTACAGTATGTGTTGGATACACACTGTGTGGACACATACTCCGGGAGCTCTTGCTCAGATCTGTATTGGACATGGCGAGATTGGTTATAAACTACACTGTATGAGTTCTCATCGTTATTGAGCCTGCATGGGCTTGTTGTAAAGTGATTTCACAAGCTTAAATGGTAACCCACGTACTGTTAACTAACCTAGTTCTACGATGACAAATTAAGATAGCAATAATAAAAAAAAATTATGAAAAAATGTATTATTATTATTATTATTATTGTGTTACACACAATTTTGCCGGTTTCTAATGGCACACAGACATGGTTTGCTTCCCAAGATGTATCACGCTTATCCCAAACCTGTAGACTCATAGAAAGCATCAAGTCATAATTAAATTATTTCTCTATTTGCATAGCAGAAAGGGTAATTAATTTGTTTAAGTGCAATTTATTACCAAAGGCTATATGAAGTACATTAAGTGTGTCACAAATTAGCTTGATTAATTACATTTGATGGAAGTTGGGAAATTGAAAATTCATCCACTCATAATTAGACTTAATGGATATATTTTCAAATTAAAAAGTAAAAAGAAAAAACAATATATATATGACAAGTGAGTCATTAAAACTTGAATTTGAATGAAATAATTCAAGAGCGTGCCACTTTTGCTGGCATAAACATTTATAATATGAAAAGGAGGAAGGCAACCATGCAATGAACAAGCTAAAAATATCTCACAAATGCACATAATTTACACACACACACACACACACACACACACACACACACACACACACACACACACACAATGTGAGACAGTCAAATTTATAATAAAATGATTATAAAACGATTATCAAGAATGATTAATTATTACCATGTTATAATATTTCCCCTTGATTGTGTTGTGGCTGGTTATGCCGGTATTGTTCACGAGGTTCAATTTCAGACATAAATAAAAAAATTGCACCTCTGCTTCATTACATCTAAGCTAGTCTCGCAGAGCCGGCCTTTACTTACGTTAAGTTCTGGACACAGCGCTAGATAACTGCATCAATAACACCAGCTATTTCCTGAGTAATATTCCGCAAACTGAAAAGAAAATGTTCTGGAATAAAGCATGCTATTGTTTTACACATTGTTGTCTCATCTCATTGTACCTGTCTCATCATACTGGCCTGCCTAATAATAATAATAATACTAATTAGTAATTATAGCTTATAACCTGCCATGTCATTTTGCATATGTTTAACATGAACATATGTTCATGCAAATATGCATTTCATTGTCACCTTATCACAAATAGATTTCAGGCAGATTTTTCTTGCATTCTAATGTCTCTGTTGAGAAGGAGGGTTAATTTGCTGTTGAAGGAGGCGCTGTCGTATCAGCAACAATCCTGCTACGATTAGAGCTGGGTATCGTTTAAAGTTAATCGATTCCGGTTCCAATCCTGATATTTTTTGGAGAGGAAATACAACATATTTCAAGAGGGAACATTTTTTAACTTTTAATTTAGGCTATAATCAAATCAATGTCAAAGGTCAAAGGTTCCTTTTTCCCTTAATGAAAAAAAAAGATAAATAAGAATATCCTTTTTAAATGTGGATAGGTAATGCATTTAATTATTAGAATTATATACTGTAAGTTTACAGCACAGCAACTATATAACAAAAGTTTACAAAGGTGAATAAATTAAGAAATCACATGTTTACCAGCTGGTTGAACTCAATAACACTATACCATTAACATTTAGGTCTAGGTGCACCAAAGCTGACCTTGTATGTCAATATGTTACTTACAGTATTAATATTGTTTAATGTCTGCTTTCCCATTTAAAATGTAATCCAACCTGTAGAATTCTCATATTCATTTCGTGAATTTCTTTCTTCTGATAATTCAGTTCATATTCATGTAATGACCTGGACAATGTTACATGCATTGTCAACCTTTTGAGTTTAACTAGGCATGGGCCTATCGTTGTTCAATTGAGCAAAAATACGATCTATTTTTATATCAGCGGCGGCACGCATTGTTAACAAAGCTCAGTGTAATTAAGTAAAAATAAAACGGAGGTTCATAACGCTAGAAAACTATATTCATTGTTTTAGCGTGCCTTAAACTAGCTGGTTATGCCAGTGCTCTACACGGCACATTCAGCTCCACTACTGGCAGAACTGGAGCAAAGGGAGGGTTCATGTGATATTGTTTTTTGTATATATATATATATATATATATATAGATATTGCTTTCGTATATGGATGTGGGTTAGGACAAAACAAGAAACAGACGCCTCAGAGATATACAGAAGTGTCTTGTCAGTTCTGGCATGCTTGCTTTTACACACATTTTACTTATAATTTGTTCCAACTTTGGATCAGAGTTTCGGTACCCAACCCTAGCTACGATGGACTAACTAATTAATCTACGACAAATCTAACGAGGCATGTAAACAACAATGCTTTTGTGAAATGTGGCACTTAACGATCATTGTGACTTTTCGGCAGACAACGCTCTGATCTGAGATTTCTCAGTGTATTTGGTAATAAAAAATACAAAAAGTCACAGTATTTGGTGACATTCTTTTTCCTGGTCCCCACAAAACACTTTACATGCACGTAAACAACAGGATACAGGTGTTCTCAGCAAGTATAGTTTGTGTTGTGCCTTATTATGCAGCTGTCGACACATTCAAATGACCTGGATACAGAGTGTAATTTGGATGGAATTATGCGGTGTTCTCTCGACACAATGTGACGTGAAGCATACATTTTTGTCATTCCTGATCAGATTCTTTTATATACAGAGACAAAAAAATGTATTCAAGGGGAACTTTAAAGAAGTACTCCTTGATTGGCACCGACACAACTATGATCAAAATGTCTGCCCAGGCTCTCCGTTTCATGTGTTTGAACCATAACTGTGCACACGCATACATTTGGCTGTGAGGGGGGTAATTAGTAACTAATTACTATTTCAACATTATTATGATATATATACTATATATATATATATATATATATATATATATATATATATATTATATTTGATATATTTCAAAAGGATTCAATTCTAAAATGAGCTGGCTACACAGGTTGGCATTTTTCAGAAGGGGTGAGGCCGGGAAGTGATTGTGAAAGTAATATATTAATGTAACTAATTACTTTTTGAAGGAGTAATAAGTAACTAGTAACTTATTACAATTCCTGAGTAACTTGCCGAACACTGGTGCAGAGTGCCATGGTCATGGGTTTCTCAACACAACACACAAATGTAATGCTGGTTTCAACCGCTACGGCTATCCCGGTCACACATCAGGGAGTTCCCCTTGAAAAACATTTGTCTCGGCTGGCCCCTAATTTAAAACGAATAAATAAACTAATAGAACCGTGATTGTAGACCCATTAGGTCAACTGATTCATTTGTGATCGGCATCGTTGGCATAATCGTGGTCAATGTCAGCGTTATTGTTATTGCCGTCGCTGCAATCACCCTGCCGCAGTATGTCCGTCATCACGAACCACATTAGCATAGTTAGCACCCATCAATGCATTACCATAACCCTCCTCCCAACGCATTGCCTTCTCCCTTTGGCAGGCATATAAGGTGAGAGTAGGGGAAAAAACAACAACAAAAAAACAAGATAAGACTCCACCGTCATCTACCTCTGAAAAGCTTTTTACTCTCTCCAGTAATCGCGCTCACACCTCTCATCTCGGCGTAGGGGGTTGAGTGCACTGGGCGTGCAACGCAATCTGGTCGCGGTAATGAAAACGTATATTCCGGCTCCCCTTCCTGAAAGGAGGCCCCATTAGAGAATTCGGCCTCATTGATTGAAATGCTTTTAAACTCGCACGTGCCCATTAACGTGGGAGGGGAGGGGCTGTTAGACAGAGGTGCCCGTCATGGCCCATTCAGCGCATTGGCAGAGAGAGAGTCCCTTCGCTGAGAATGCAAGTTTCCCTTTTGCAAATTCCACTGCCGGTGAAATGGATTCAAGCTCCTGTGGAAATTGGGTGGCACCCTGGAAACATATCTGTGCATCCGTTTAATCAGGGTCGCGCTGACACAGAGGAAAGGAAAACTACTTACAAGCTTAACAGCAATGCAAACATTAGGTTTGGTTCTGTTCATTCCTAACCGTAACAGCTCATGTACCAAGAAACAATCTCAAAAATGCGTATCCCTTCTCTCACACACCTAGTGTGAAGGTTCCAAATGATCGGGGTTGCAACAATAATATTAATATGAAGAGTTCACATGACTCTCACATGATCAGAATGGTCTCGCGAGCCTATAGCCTTTCCCCAGAGTTACATACAGCGCTGTACACGTCCATCACTGCACTTACAACGCTCAGCAAGCGAACGATGAGCTCATGCCAGCACGTATGACATCATCTATTAGAGCGGAACACTTATGTAGCCACCACCGCTTGTTCCCCACAGGCTTGTGCATGAGGTTAACACACGTATCCATTATGGATGCTACCAACAGTCACAACCTCCCTCCCCCACCCGCACACACACCCACCACACACATCCACCCCCCCCGACATGTAAACGGCTATCACACTCTAAATCCTCCAGATTTTAATCTGCCCTTCTCTTGGCAGAGATCCCCTTAGTTTTCATATTCAGCTTGTTCCCCCGGGAGGTTATCAGTGCTGTCGAGGGGCAGAGCTATATGGGTTTGATCTGACCCTTCAAATTCAATTACGGCCGAACGAGAGATCCCCAAGAGATTGACCAGAGTGAGGTAGCGTGGTCTATTTGGAAAAGAGCGTCCCGCATCCAGTTATGTGTTTGGGGAGAGAAGGGCTACGTCTCGTTGGGAAACGTTGACGATGCTAATGTAAGCTGTGTATATAGCGTCCGCCCGGCACACTAGTATCACAGAGCCAGCCTTTACTTGCGTAAAGGCTGCTGCACAGACCTGGATAACTGCGTCAAGACCGGTCTACTTGTCAGGAGAGGTATTTTTATTGACATGCACAACTAACTCTATGACCAAGTCAGGATGTTATTCTGAAACGACATGAGTTTAGCCTGGTCTTGTAAATGTGTTAGCCTATGGTACGCTGCTTAATATAAATGGAAAATGTTGAAATCAGTACATAAAGCACTGCACTAGCATTCAGGAATAACTTATCCTGTCCTGTGAGTGACAATGCGAACAGCCAATGAAAATCCACGGGCCCACTTCCTGATAGCGCTGACATGTTTACGGGGGGTCTACGCATCAGACGGTCGGCACAAGGCGCTCATGTGCTGATGAACAAAGGAGGCTGAGACTACTGCAGCAGTTCCAGTTGCTCCGCTGTCTTTAAACACTATAAACCTTTTTGAGCTCTAGGGGCGTGTTTTATGAAGCATCCCCTCCACCAGCAGGTGACTTGAGATCAGAGGCTCGGGATCGGAGCGGCTCTGGGAAAGGAAAAGCTTGGGGAACTCGTTCCATTTTAATTTCGCTGAGTGGAATTGAGAACAAACTGTGCATTTACTGTGCTAGCACCCCAGGATGCAAACAGATCAATGTTGTTATCGGTGTGCAGAGCACAGGCACACACACACACACACGCGCGCACACACACACACACACACACACACACACACACGCGCACACACACACCAATGTGCTTAGACAACCAATAATAGAAAAGATGGCCTTGAGATGGTTCCAATTTAATTACTCTGCAATGCCATAACATTTACAATATTTCTTCGTACATTATACGTTATGTACTGTCTATACACTGTATACAACACACACATAGGGAGTGTGATGTCATTCTCTGCTCATAACACCATTATTCCACGATAAACTCACAAAGATAAGTGCTTGCTGCTATAGTAATGTTCAAAACATAGTGTATATGACCTATAAACTACAAAAACAATGGTATCTCATCACCCCCACCCTCAAGAAGAGCGAGATATGAGTATATGCCGTATGCATCTAACAAGACAGAGAACATTTATGAGAGCATCAATAGTAAATGAGCCATGTATTAAATAGGCTAGTACACAACATTTGTAGTGAGCAGAGAACCAATCTTAAATTATTAAATTATTTTCTCAACATTCATGTCCGGCATGCAATATCAGCGTCCATTATCGTAATGGATTAAAAGTAGAGGACTGGTTGGAGAGCACAATACGACAGAGAGCACCTGGCTTACTAATTGACCCTGCTGCGGCGATTATCTTGAACCGTGTGCAGCCGCGTTTTAAGTGTTTGCTTTTCAAAGCCACTTCACAAAATGCTGGAGACCAAAATTGGAAATGATATTCAATTACAGAAATGGTCATATACTGTAACTGCATCTGAGACCAAGTCTCAGATCTGTGGAAGATATTCACAAGCCGCAGTCAACGCCGCGGCGATAAATATTTTTTGGTTGTCGTAGGAACGGTACACCCCTCCGAGAGACAGCCATTTAGATTTCATAACCCCGCTATTCTCATTTGTTTCATCGCAGGTGGACAAGCGGCACACAAACGAACACTAAGATTTCAGTGCCCATTTTTATAAAATACGCTTCCACACACACCCACACACGATACACACCCACCCCCACATACACACACACACAAACACAATCCATTTTGACTCAGGCAAGATAAAATAAAGGAAAACACAGCGTTACTCGTCCAGCTCGGCGTTCTGCTGTGTTAGCAATAAGCACATTGTTCGCTAAGTGTCCGCCCGCCCGGGTACCTGGGGTGTGTTGTGGGGGGAAGGGGGGGTCAGGCTTTCCCAGGCAAAGTCTCTTGGCCGCGGCACAGTGCAGCGCTGGGCGCTTGAACCCCTCCCGTCCCACGGGCACAGACTCATCTCTCCTGATGTGTGTGGGCTGGCTGTGTGATAACAGAGGAGCCCGCAATCGCCTGTGACCTGTCACGATCCCTGATCCATAACGTCATTCCATTCCATTACTCTGTGCGCGTGTGTGTGGGCTTGTGTGCGCGTGCAGGTGTGGAGTCTAGACAGTATCCAGCACAAAATAAACATACACTGTATACTGCAATATGCTTCTACTTGCAGTTATCTTGTCAAGTCAACACCTTCTGTAACCACATAGCCGGAACCAGATAGTCTAGCAGAGCAGATACATATGTAAAGTCTTGGAAAAGGCACTGGCTAACTGCGGTATTTTGATTTACAACTACGTAACTCAATGACAAAGGCAGATGTTAAAGTTGCAATGAGGAAATTGTCGGTAAACGAAACAACATGAATCCACTTTATTGGAACAATAATTAACCTTAGGTGTCAACAATCAGTCAAAGTGAAAACAACATTGCAACCTCTTAAACCAGATGATTGACAGGTTGGTTCAATTAGCCTACCCTAAGTTTGCTAGGACCAGGTAAATAATAAAGGCATGTATTCATAAGATGGATGTCTACAGTAGGAGGGGGGGAATCTCTTTCTTATGTAATGCAGCATTATTTTGATTATTAATTGTAATATTATTACCGATTTGGAAAAAGATATTTGTTATTACAAAAAAGTTATCATAATACATGCAGTAACTAGTTACTGCCCAACACTGTCTCTGAGTACTGAAAAAATAATCTGTTACTTCTACACAGCCCTGACTCTGTAAATATGAACACTATCAAAGCGACACAATACCTTATGGCATTGACGGAAGAGGCGTTTTTGTTTTGATCGAGTTCAAGCTTTCTCCAGAATTGCTTACTATATTTTTAAATGCTACAATATAAATATCAAATATAGAGATTGAGTTGACTAAGCAAGCTACGGTCAAAGCGCTGATCACACGTCTACAGTACACCCAGTGAATGCAATCCCTTTAAATCTCATTTGCAATGTGTTGTAATTCCACCTATAAAACAAAGACAAACAGTAGAATTCTGTCTTAAAGGCAATTTTGCTGACTGTGCAGCCAATAAAGCATGTTAAATTGAAAAAAGCCAAAAGCATGAGAGAAAGAGAGATGGGAAAAAGAGTAGAGTGTTCATGAAATATATATTTATATGAATTATAATACAGGGAGGGGCATTAGGTACATTATGGCATAACAAACAATATTGCTGACGAAGGCATCCCGGCATTATATGCAATAATTCACTGAGCGGCAAAGACTCATGTTCCTGAATGCACAAATCAACGTGATACAACGATCATATCAACACAACAGAGAACCACAATAAGGAGGAACACTGCATGACCAATCACGGCCATTGGTGCTTTGCTGTAGGATATATAGAGAGGGAGAGAGAGGGAGAAAGAGAGAGAGAGGGGTGGGGGTAGAGAGAGAGTATCTACATGTTTTTCTGCTTTGTTGGTCATTTCCCATTTCAGTGGCCCTAGGTCTGAGTACCAGTAATTAGAAATATATTTACAGAGGAAACGTGACTTGGATTAAATTCAATGAGACGGAGAAAATTAGGGAATTAACAAAATTAAATTATTTCCTTTGTTCTAGACTACTGTAGTGGATCGTTGGGGATTTAAAATAAAGTTAAGTGCATTGCATTTAGCAAAAGCTAAGTACTGTTTTCTTCCACAATATAGCAACAAGCTGAACAAAACAAAGCAAAAAACAAAATTACACACATTCCCCACAATAATATACCACAGCACACTGTAAGCATTCCATTACAATACTTAAACTACAACATTCATATGAATTTATAGATTTGCATCTGAACTGCTTAATAGAATGGTGATTGTGCCCTGTATTTGGATTAACCACTGTAATATCACATTTTTGTGCTGAGTATGTGAGTATATCTAGCACCCATAAAATTATTATCAGCACCTCTATATTCTTAATAATGAATAAGCACAGTTGGATCCCTTTAACGTAAAATTTTGCGAACTTACACACAGGTGAATATTTCAGGGAAGAATTTGAAAGCAACACAGAATACTTAAGACCCTTATTGCATTATACTCTATTATATTTTAAATTGTCACATCTTTTTTGTATTTTGCTTTAGAGACATTTCCACCAGAAATTGGTGCACAAAACAACTAGAAATTCACCAGAATGCATGAAATGGAAGTGTTTGATGCTAAAAATGTCCTGGGGGTAAACCCCTAGACCCCCTGCTTAGCTTGTACCCTCACAGATGTGTACACACGGCTTATGCCAATGCAAACATACTAATTATTATTGATTGATAGGTCTTCAGTGACATGTGTGATGTAGACGTCTTTGTATGTAGGCCTACAGACCTCGTTCTCTTTAGGGGCTGAGCACCCCTAAAGGCCTGGTCCTAGAATCATCGACCCTGGCCTCTGGACTATTGTATGTAACTGCCACTGTTAACTAACACGAAGCTATGGTTTACAGAATCAGCAGAGCAGTGGTGATAGTGGCTCATACTCTTCAGAGATAAAGGTTCATGCCTCGTAAAAGCTTGTGTAGCACTGGCAGACATTTGGCATTTACATTTATAGCTGATTAGGGGATAATTAAACTCAACCTGCCCACCATCTTCATTTAACAAGAGTAAATAAAGAGGGTGTATTTCTCTGCTGTTCTCTGTTGCGCGCAGACACCCGGAAGCCAAAGACAGATGTCGGGCAACATCCCAGTAGCAGAGCAGGAAGCTGATAGAGGTGTTCACAATGATGACAAACAAAGTCATTTAGCAATTATAAATCCCCATCACGCACACACACACGCACACACACACCATGACAGGCCCGTGTTAAATGCGTTAAAATGCATTGGCAAAATAGGCAATGGCTACTGAGAAGAACCCTAATATTCCTATCCTTGTCTTTCCATAACGGTTTTATTTGTGTGGAATCTGACCTAGAGGGAACATTGTGGTATCCGCTGGCATATGCTAACCTTTATTATTGATCTATGACTGATGGGCTCTGGCAGGTTTTGTAGTTTGAATGTCGGTGCTACAGTAATTGCTTTGCCAATAAGAGTTGTTATTACCATTCTGTTTCTCACAGTTACAGTACATGCAGTAGGCTACATCTTTTGTTTCTTGACTGAAGGACAGTTATACACGAGATAACCTTCAAGAGTATCAAATATAATTCATTATAGATACAAAATACAAAAAAAGTGTTTGTGTGAAAATGAGGTTGAGCCAAAACAATGCCAAGAAATGCACGACACAAGCTAGCCAAAACACAACTCATCCTTGCGCGAAGATGTGAACATTACCCCCCGTTTAATGTCTCACACTCACACATTTCCTTGGCACACAGCTCTGCCTTATTGTCACTGGATATTGTCTTCTCCATGAACAAACAAAAGAAGAAGCTGTCCTGGACTACAACTGACTCAACTGACAAACGTCGTTGTGAAATTGCTTTGTTTCCTTCCACCGGCATCGTGTTGTGATGGCCGCATGCCCGAACCGAGCGCGCCGCCGCCATTAGCAGTCGAGCTGACCGCGCTCCGGTGGCGGTCTCCTCGGAACATGTTGCGCATTTTGTTGCGTGGCAAGAAGAGATGAGGCTGCAGCTAGACTCGACAGCGGAGACAGTCTGCGGCCTTGTGCAGCCACACGTCCCCCGCGAGCAGAAGACACTTCGAGATGGAGTCAGGACGAAGTAAAACGATAGATCTCTAAGGCGGCAGTTCTCAAACTTTATTGAGCTACGGCCCCTAAGAATTCTTTCCATGGCACAAAAACATTCTGGAGAAAGACTGTGACATGATCAAAACATAAATACCTCTCGCTTCAATGACATAGGGTTAGAAGCCTTGAACCCTATTGGACACAAATTGCCAAGGCAATGTTGTCTGATGCGGTCTGCACCACTTTTGGGCTACTTTTGTTTGTGTTCCCCTTTACATACAGGGCTGTGTAGAAATGGTGTTTATCTTTTTCCAGTGCACATACAATTGTTGGCTCCACCTTCTGCAAAGAGGTAAAAAGCAATAAATGAATACATTAATACAATAAAAGTATTATTTTAAAACGCACATTGGGATGGAAATGGGTGGTGTACTGTGGTATTTGAGATGCGTAATTAGGAAGGGTATCCTCCAGTACCTCGCCTCACCTGGTTCGCTCGAGAGGTTTGGAGGAGCCGAGAGTCCGTTGCCTGGCTTACTGGCAAGTTTCCGCAGGGGGGTCAACTTCACATTAACTAATGCGATGCATCCCGCCTGACACCATGGATTACTGCTCCCATTGTTCTGCGGGTCGACCGACCGGGCCGAGCACCGCTTTCAATTACGCCCCCTAACTTCTCCTTTTAATTAAACGTACAGCCAGATTAATTACGGGACAACTTAAATGATGAAAAAATTAGAGGTGTCCAGAAACATTGCGTTTGGTATGAATCCGTCCGAACCCCTCCCTCCCCCGAACACACACACACACACACACACACACACACACACACACACACACACCCATCGTCCTTTAACTGTCAGGCCTGTTGTTCAATAAGCAATCTGCCGGCGAGGCGTACAAACGAGCTTCGCAGCGCGGGGCAGTTTGTTTCTGTTTGCCAGACAGGTTCGATTCGGGGGAGAAAGACGGCACACGAGACCAGACACGGGGCGCTGGGGGCCGGGTAAAAACTAATTATGGTGGCGTTAAAAGGCGAGCTCGATGAGCCACAGAGAAGACAGCTAGATTCACAACACCTCTTGACTTAAGCTAGCAGTTGGAGCTGGCAGGGCAAAAAAAGAAAAGAAAGTTCTTTGAAAAAAATTTCACACTTCTATCTTGAAGCGCTTCCTTCAAAAATTACATATCTGACACACACATTTGCATTATTAACGCCAACACACTGTACAACGCCAACACACTGTACAACGCCAACACGGTATTCTTTTGGTTTGGCACTCCATATTTTTTGTGATTGGAACAAACCCTATTGTGACGTAGCCTAGTCTAGTTATACCCACTGTTACACACATTAATCAGCCTTTCTTGATGGTGTGCGCGAACGTGGTGGAATTGAGACGCATTTCACCACGTTCACTTGTTGCGCTCTTGAAGACCGGTTACAATACACCTGCGCCCAACAGAGCTCTGCCTCGCATTGATGCTGTGTACATGCGAGCTTGAGGTGAATTCAAGGGCAAATACGCTACGCTGCTCGTGCAACATGTAACCGGTGGTGGTGGGGGGGGGGCAGGAGCTACTTGTGTTAGCTTAACTTTGGAAACTTGCCTCAAAGGCACGGCGAAACGTTGGGTTTCTAAACTGTTCCTCTATCTTTCAGCTCGGGATCGGCGGACGGACAGACAGACAGACAGACAGACAGGCAGGACGACAGGCCGACACAGATACAGATGGCGAGATAGAGAGCGGTGACAGTGCGGCAGTACCACCCGTCTGCCACTCTCGTCTGTGATATCTGTGTCAGCCGTCGCTCCACAGATACCCATCAGGCCCCCCGCCGCGGATGACGGCCGTGACAGAGCCGGGGCTAAACCTGGTGAGCCACCAGAGGGGCCGCTTACAGGGGGAGGAACGTCGGACGGCACGTCTCACATGAAGGCATTAGGGGACACAAACATGTTATGAGAGAAATGAGCGACATCTGGTGCAATCTTAAACCACGGGTTCAGATGTTTACCCCCGCATTCCTCCACCCCAAATGTTGCATTAATCCCTAACCCCCCCCACCCACCCCCATTTTAATGGAGGCGAGGGGGATTAAGACCATTAACATTTGTACTTTGGCTACTTGTTTCCATCACTTTGCATTCACACTGCCACAGTACCTTCGTCACATTTATTGGGCAGTGCAAGCTCTCCGCTCAGCTCCTCCATGCTATACAGAACATGTTTTACTATGCTTTGCTATGTTCTCCATTGAGCATTGAGCAATTTTACAAGAACCCTCCCCCCCTTCCCTTCCGACCCAAAAAGGTTTTCAAAGAATTTATAGACATCTTCTTGGCCGCCATGGTGGAAGACGGGGGGGTATATATTAGAGAGAGAGAGAGAGAGAGTTGGGGGAGTCAAGGGCCGAGACGAAGGAATAGAAAGGGTGAATTGTAGCGAGAGAGAGAGAGAGAGAGAGAGAGAGAGAGAGAGAGAGAGAGGGTGTTGGGAGGAGTCAACGACCGAGACGAAGGAATAGAAAGAAATGGGGCACTGGAGAGAGAGAGGAGTGGCGTGTTACCAGCTAAGCACTGGAGCCTTTCAAGCGCCCCCATTATACCATTACTGGGGATGGCGGTGGTGGTAGAAAGTGTCGATGCTTCGCAGGTCCATGCCAGGAAATGGAAACACTGTGGCCAGGGGAGGAAAGGGGGGTCCCCTAAGCCAGTGTTTCCCAATCCTGGTCCTGGAGGACCCCCTGCCCCGCATGTTGTAGTACACCTGCTCCAACACACCTCATTCAAATAAATGGGTCGTTACAAACCTCTGTAGAAACCTGATAATGAACCATTCGTTAGATGCAGGTGTGTTGGAGAAGCAGAGAGACGTCTAGGACATGCATGCATTATTTGTAATGTATTTATTGTGTTGGTTTAGTCTGGGGATGTCATCTGGTAGTCTACAGCTATCAACTTCTCCACTGTTGTTGTCATTGTGTCCAAGTAGGATGTGATGGTTGCTCAGTGTAGTGACAGTGATGTTTAACCCAAAGTTGAAAAACTCAACATAAAAACACCACTCTGCCCTGCTGGCATTTTTAAAACCTGGAAAAATGTGGTGCTTCCATTGGAAACAATTGAAAAATAACACTGGCGAGTGGGGACAAATGCTTTGGTGGACACAGTTTATGGGATTATTGGTAAAGGCCAACACCATTACATAGTTTAGCATGCACGGAAGATGGGATTTAATGCTATTGGTACATTACCGCCACCTGCTGTCTAGATGGTGTAACACCACCACCTACTGCCTAGAATGTAAAACTTTTTAACAGGTTGGTCAGTCAGATAGCGACTTATGCTTAGGCTCTTATGGACCAGTTGGATACGGTTACATGCACACTCACATTCCACTATTATAAGAATATATCACTAATAATATCACTAATATGATATTGATTCGATAAGTGTACTATGTGTTGTTTAGGTGTGTTTTTGACAAACCGACACAAACCGTGTTGTGTTTACATATCGAGGTCAGAGGACTGGCATCTTCAAAGGAACAAAACAGCAGACTGTAGTGTTTTATAGTGCAAATGCTTTCCTACATTAGCATCTACGTTCAACCCTACTTCCCATAATCCTTTTTGGCTGGCGCTGCATACACCAGTGTACACTGTTGACTTTCACCTCCTTCTTTTATTTGTATATGGAAATACTATATATATATATATATATATATATATACACAACATATAACAAACATTTGTCACCCCGATGGATTCCCAGCATTGCCGCGGCAACATCACCTGCATCTCCTTCAGAGAGCGGCTGGCGGTATATAGACCGCTTGCTAATCTTTAAACTCTGTAATCTGGAGGGGGATGCGCGTCAAAAAGTGTTTTTGATTGCTCAGTGCTTTTCCTCTGCGAGGTAACTGTGTTTGCACAGCCCGATAGCCTCCATAGCAAAACACAAAGATGGAGCAGTTGGGTGACCTCTATTTATAAACAACAACGTTCACACTAAGAGCTGTTAACGTTTGTGAGCAGTTGGATTTGAGAGGACGGCATCTAAAAGAATACTGTTTTGGATTCTGAGACGGTAGAGATGCGCGGTACCAACCCATCAAGGAACGGAACAAGACTCGCAGGACAGACACACAGACAACCCACAAGGTACGTCACCGACGTCGTTCAACAGAGATACCGCGCGCTTTAAGATAAAGTGGGTTAGCGTGAGCCCTGTGAAGGAGGGGGAGATGGGGGGAAGCAGTGGGGAGGGTGGGGGGGAAGCAGGGGGGAGGGTGGGGCTGATTTAGACTCCACAAAACAGCTGCTGGGCCATTATGACGCTACACTAAGTATGACCAATGCAAAATTGATGAGCCATTGATCTCCCGGCTTCACTAGGGGCTTAGGTTTGAGGAGAGTGCTCCAATTTCACATGCATTTCGTGTTGATGGAGAACGGTGAACGTAAGAGGATTTTCCCTGCTTCGGTTTGCAATAAAGGATACTGATAACAAGCCTCCCGAAGAGGTGTGATTTATCTGAGAAGAGGATTTTAGTGCGCATTAAGCCCTCTTTCTTGATTTTGATGCGTTGTTATGATTGGCCAGGTATTTCCGTGTTGTTGTTCACTGATTTGCCGTCATTTCTGACTCAGTAACTCTGAATGCAATAAATATAAACGGCAAAAGAAATGGGGGGGGGATTTTCAACCGAGGTCGTGTTTGACGCACAGGTGTATCGCATGAGTCTGCAACCTTTACTAGATACTAGAATATGACTGTTAGCTCGTGTGTACATTTGTGTTTTGGTGCTTTTGCACTTGACGTCTAGTATGTACGTGCGTGCGTGAGGGTATGTGTGCGTGCGTGTGGGTATGTATGCGTTTGTGTGTGTGTGTGTGTGTGTGTATGTATGTGCATGTTCCTGTTTTGCTGTTCTGGAATCTACAGTAGGATACATAAGTGCATGCATGTTTTCTGCAAAGGTTTTTATTTTAGCACGCACTCGAAATGTACACGAACCGTGACACTAAAACACACAGACGCGCGCACACACACACACACACACACACACACACACACACAAGCACCATCTCCCCGTCTCTCAGCAAATGTCCAATTAATAATCCGCAGCGCGGAGCGGTCAAGACCTCCGCTGCTCTCCCAGTGCCCCGCCCACCCCGGGGTGAGGCTGATCGAAGGGTGCGCGGTGCAGCTCAGGACCCCCTAACCCCCCTTTCCGCCCCTCCGTCCCTCTCCCCCACGCCCGGCGACCTCATTAGATTTGGCGTCTGCTCCACCGGGGGACCGCCCCCCCCCTTCCCCGACCGACAGCACCGACGACAACGACGGTGGCGGGCGAAGACTCAAAGAAGACATAACGGGACAAGACCACCCCCACCCTCCCCGGTCGGCCCGAGGTTCATTAACCCACATGACAACCCTGCTTAGGAATTAGTACAATTGGAGACACATGCCTGATGGAGAGGCGGGGGGACACATAAGCAGATGAATGGTGTCAGGTGGGACTTGGTTGGTCCTGTGGCAGTTGCTGAGGAGAGAGAGAGAGAGAGAGAGAGAGAGAGAGAGAGAGAGAATGAATAAAGCACAGGACTCTCGGTGAGGGCTGCTGAGAAATAGAATTATGCGAGAGAGAGCTGATGAAATGAGGAGAGAGAGAGAGGGAGAACAGACCGACAGTGTGTTGAGAGAAGGGTCGTCCACACCAGGAACACAAAGGCGTTGGCGTGGATGTGTGTGTGTGTGGGAATGAAGGGGGGGGGGGGGGGGGCTGTCCCTGTTCAGCTGGAAGGGTCCTGGCGAGGACGGAGCCACCTATCTCCACGGTGACAAGCGGCAAATGGGGGCCCATTACCGTGTGGAATGCTAATGCCAGGCTTCTGGGCCCCCAAGGGAACCCGGGGGAAGCGTCCCCGTTCTCCGAGCGCGGGCCGAGCACAGCAGAGCACAGCCAGGGTGCATGCATGACAGCATCTATTCACACCCACAAGTGCAAGAAGATAATAACCATATAAATCACAAGAGGCTCTATGGTTCCCTCTCTCTCTCTCTCTCTCTCTCTCTCTCTGTCTGTCTCTCATACGCTCTTCTTCCTCACTGTCTGTCTGAGAGTTTATGTTACCCTACATTTTACAATCACTCTCCCTCTCTGCACATTTACTATCTCTCATGCCCGAACCGTTACTGGCAACAAAACCTCATTGGTGGAAACACGCTGCAACTTCTGGTGCCAGTGTCTTGTCGCATAACATCACAGTTTTGGCACTGGTAGCAGTAGCTACAGTAAAAAACAAAAACAAAACAATAATAAACTTGCTAAGCTAGTTCAACAAAAAGCTATTGTGTGCTAGTGATGTGTAATGTCATTGTCGTTTGGTTGGACACGACAACCTTTACTTGTATTTCAAGTTGTAGCAACGCCGACTTGTCAAATGCTGTCCAAAAGTTTCATTTCTACAACGATAACATGTTTATTTGTACTTTCAAGTGGCCATTAGATGAACTGCAGGTTTTGGCACAAATGTGTACATTTCTCAACACTGGATGTTCTGGCCAGACTTTTTTCATGAAGTAAATTCATGGTCTGGGTACACCAGGCTGGTACGGTCATGGCTCAATAACACATTCTGAGGAAAACGGCAGTATTTTGAGCGCTGTTGTAGAAAGCAGTGTAGTTTGCCAGTTTTTTGTAAAAAAATTATTTGAATTTTGAGGCAGCAAATAATCCATCCTACCCATGAACGATATTCCACAATTCTGAATTTCTTTACCAATGATTGTGAAACAGGCCTGAGTATTACCATTTATGTATTTATTTACTATAATATCAGCAAAGGACTTGGATGAATAAATATATTTTCGGCAGAAGGTAAGTAAAATGCTTAGAAGTTGATTAGCTGGCAGCTACTTAACATCTATGAAACCTGTGCTAATGGATAGCTAGTGAATGCATCCGTTCATGTTTACATAATTTAGCAGATGCTTTTATCCAAAGTGACTTGTAGTAAAGTGCATTTCTCATTAGCTGAATAGGTCACACACAAGTTATCTTAAGAAAACAACATTTTAGAATAGTGACAGCAGTAGGAAATCACATTACTTTACCAGCATATAATTCAATAATCAATGCAACTGCTAACAGCCTAAACGTTTAACATAAAAAACTAAAAAGAAGCTAGAACTAGAAAAATAAAGGCTTGTCGTAGCGACGAACAAGTATTAAGATTGTTTTTCCCGAGGCAGAAGCTACTACAACACTGGTTGTAGTAGCCTATATAGATTCTGAAGAGATGGGCCTTAAGCCTTTTGGATAATGTTGATGCTGTTGTCCTGACTTCTGTCAGAAGCTCATTCAACCGTTTCACTATAGGTAGCCACGCTGGCAGACATCAGCACTGTTCTCTAGGACATAAAATGGGAGTATAATGGTCCTTATAGAGAATGTCTCGGACAAAGGATTTCTTTATTTTGTTTACACTTTTAAGACAGCTGTTGGTGGAGTACATAGGCAGCTTCCATTCCCCAATCCGCCCTCCCTCTTGCCAATTTAAACATGGCTTTCCCGTGAAAAGGGAAAAGTGCAGGTAAAACTATCATCATTTACTGTTTCCACAAATAGAGTGTATCTGGTTCAGATTGGAATGCACATTATACTGTATATCCATCATAGCACACATACTTGTTGTAAACAAACTGCCAGCGCTAACGATGGTGAATATAAACCCTGCAGCTAATTTGGAGCAGCTCCTGCTCTTTTTTTTGTGTGTGTGCATAATAATACAACTATTAGCAGTTCTCCAACTTTGTGAAACCATGACAAACTAAAAATGATCGGTGAACACCTTTGGAAAAGATTGAACGGAAGTAAGCAAATAACATCAAATGAAACATTTGACGCAATACTGAACATTTCTTCCATCCCTGCGTAAGCAATTGTTCACTCACCAGAGGGGTCAAGTCCCTCGATTTGCGCACCCCTGCATCATAGGAAGACGAATGGAAGAAACTCAGTCTGGCTTCGCCCGACTATCGCTTTAAGATACATTTTCGCCGGGCGATTGAACGTGATCATGTCAAAGTCAAGAATGTATTTCTAAATGGTGATACATACAAATGATACTTAAAAATCCATAATTTAACATAATTCAGCAGGTCCGAACCCTGTTCCCTCCGTGGTTACATGCCGGGGGTGTCCATGAGCAAGGCACCTAACCCTAACAGCTCCCAGCGGTTGGATACATGGCTAACACCACCGTCAGTGTGTGAATGTGAGGAAGTCATGTGTACAGAGTTCTGAGTGGCTGGTAGGTTGAGTGGCTGGTGGGCGCTATTTAAATGCAGGCCGTTCACCATTTTGTTCTGAGGGAAGAAGAAGAAGAAACTGATTCTGAGGGGAAACAGCAAGTCAGGCTGAAAGTCATGGCATGTCTTTTTTCCCCCCAGGCTGGCGGTGTCTGTCTGACATTGAGATGCAACGCTGAGAGGCCGACAGGGAGAGTGTTAGTGGTAGGGCGAGAGAGAGGGGGGGGGGGGGAGAGGTTGGTGGGCGCTGTAAGCCCGGCCTTGATGGGGGAAACATGGACTTTCACTCTGTTTGTGGTGTTGGCGGTGGTGGAGGTGGAGGGGATTGGGTGGGTGGAGCACAGACAGTTTGGACTTTATCTTTGTCACTTTCTAACTGATGCACTGAACTGGGTCGCTGGGCTTGTGGCTACAAAAAATACAAATAATAAAAACACATCAACAACAATGAAGGAACTTGAGTGAAAGGTTTCACGGGGAGCCGTGTGAACCTTAAGGTGCATAGAGATGAGCTCTGGCTGTTTTTGGTGACAAACAATGGCTTGTGCCATGGAGACCGTCCTAAATGAAGTGATGAATTACAGTACGAGTGCACTAAAACATTTGATTCCACTCTAAGGCCCTGATCACACACAGATGCGTCGCCAGCAAATCCATTGTACCATGGTAACTGGCGCTCTTCTCTGGCTTCACGTTTTCCTGGAGTATTTTTAGACGCGTTTTTTTAGACGTGCAGACGTAAACATGTCACACTTGGCCCAGGCGGCCATTTTCTGTGTGTTCGGGGCCTAATACCAAAGTCCTTATAGGCAAGTCTCGCCACTCGGCAACAATCTTTTAACTTCCGGAAGTCAGTTAGTCAGTTAGTGAAGGCTTTCAAGACCATTCAGACAGCACAACTGAACAGTGGAATAACTAATTCTAATGTTCACAATCCCTTCAATAAAGTACCAGCTCTAGACCCACGTCACTGTAGAGTAGCTTCTACTAAAGCTACTAAAGTCCTTTTGGTTAAAACCTGCATTGCAAACATGTTTTGGTTTGAATCTCCTATATATAGTGTGGTATCCTGGAGGACATCCGGAGGCCAGGTCGGCACCCTCAACAAGACATGGTATGGGATGGACGCTACCTACCAGCCAGATGCCTTTATCAGTGGAGGAGCCCCAGGTGCAGCTCGTTACCTCGTCAACCACAACATGGGAGGGAATACAAATAGGGAAAGAAGGACAAGAGCAAGTGGGGACCCACCAACATGTTCCCTTGTTCCCTCAGAGACCCCGGACCGGCGACACACCCCCACAGATAACGGACAATTGCTTGAGAATGTTTCTATATTTGGGTTCACCACATTTTCATTTGTTTGTCCAAACCACATTTTCATTGCAATAAAGGTTTTCACATTTATTGCAATGAAAATGTGGTTTGTCACTGAAAGCTTGTCATATCTTTAAAAGAAAAGGTAACAAATGATTAATATATACACAAAACATATCAGATGGACTTAGAGGTTTTTGCACCTGAACTCTTCATATGCAGTATAGCCGTGCCGGGCTGCCGGTGTATCGTTTCAACGTACTCAGACAGGGCGTGGGAAACGCACAGCAGTTTACTCTACAAAGGCAGCGCAAGCTAACTCAAACAATAACACGCAAGGGAAATAGGAAGGAACAAGCCAATATAAGCACACTGGTTAACAGCACCATATGATACAGGTGTGGGGAAGGTGAAGGGTTGCCACGGTGCTCAAACTGGTGATTGGCGTGCCGGCGACAGGAAGGCCTGATCACACCCCCCGGACTTGGGTGTGACAGCTGGCACACCTCAGCCATGCCTACAGAGCTCCTGGACAGACGGCATTCTCTACCTCTCTCTACCCTTTCAGACACGGCTGCTTTCAAACATGTGAGCTATGGAAAAAATGTAATATATATATATATATATATATACACAGCAGGTGTGTGTGTGAGAGTAGGAGAGAATATGTTCCTTTTCATGTGTCCAATGGGATGTGAGCACGTGTGTGAGAGAGAGAGAAAGAGAGAGAGAGAGAGATCAACGCACAATCTGTCTCTCCAGTGACTGAATCTGTGGTCGTTCTATGCACACACATGTGGCTGTCAGTCAGTGGCTCTCAAACTGGGAGTCGGGACCCCCCAAACGTAATGCCATGTATGTGTGTTAATACTGAATGCTTGTTTATGCTGTGTGACTTCATTGCATTAACGTGCTACGCTGTCACACAGAGGACCGTGGTGAATCCCAAGAAGAATGCCCACCCTCGAGGGGGACCGAGGGACCAGGCATGCCTACCTTCTGACCACGGCTTCCCAGGAGGCAGTAGTGCAGCTCCCAAGCTTCCGTGTTCCTGGAGAACAAAGCCCTGCACCGCCGTCTCACAAGGTGGCATTTCCTATCAAAGCGAAAGTGGGGGCCGTAATCCAGATTTAGAGCCGGAAATCCCGTGTACACTGATATAATGCCCCTCTAAGATGCCTAATTCCTTTTTTAGACGCCTCTTTCTCTGCTGCCTCTCACGCCCTCTCACGCAAACACAGCAGTGTCTGTCTCTCTCTATATCCCGTTTCAAAGGCCTGTCAGTGCTCCCACTAGTGTTACAGGTGTTTATTTATTTACTCCCAGTGCTCCCACTAGTGTTACTGGTGTTTATTTATTTACTCCCAGTGATCCCACTAGTGTTACTGGTGTTTATTTATTTACTC
>JAODTR010024165.1:0-23565 GCA_025399935.1 Amblyopsis rosae
GACTGTCTCTAGTCTCAGCCTCTTCCCTTCATCAGCACTACGTCACCTAGGAGACTGTCTCTAGTCTCAGCCTCTTCCCTCCATCAGCACTACGTCACCTAGGAGACTTGTGCTGAACGTCTGACACGTAGCCTGCTGCCTGTAAGCATGTCAGCATATCATGAAGTGGGGTAGTAGGTTAACCTTGTCGCTCACAAGTCTGTAGCCTAGGGCTGTGTAATTCATCACATTTCAGCTGTGATTTCAATTTCGTCCCCTAACAATAACAAAACTTCAGAATAAAACAATTATTTTGGACATTACGTTTAGCAACTAAACTCTTATTTTGTCTTGTCCTGAATGACACCTGCATGTGCGCCTGTGCTCCTGCCGAGGTGAAAGTGAAAGATCAACGGGAAAAGAATTATGGGAAATTCACAGTTGAAGGTGTTTTCGCTGTTTATTTGTTTCACTGTTGCATTGTTAATAATTATGATTTCAATACATAATTATGATTTCAATATTGACCAAAATAATTGTGATGATTTGTTTATTTATTTTCTTTCATAATGGAGCAGGCCTACTGTAGCCTACACATACATTCTTCTGGCACAATGCTAGAGCAGTGGTTTATATGCTAATTTCACTCGTTTCTTTGAGGTGTAACCATCTCCTACTTGTTCAAAGGATTTTAAAGACTTGTGTTGTTGACACATTCCTCGGTAAAAAATAGGCGGGTCTTGGATGCCGTTTGTCCAACGCCCTTTGTCACAGAGTCCAACACACAAATAAGCCGGCTCTGCCAGACTTTAGGCTAACACGTTATTGTCCACCTCTGTTTTGTCTGCCACAGGCCTTTATGCTCCCCACCCCTCCCCCCCTCCATACCCGACCCCCGCTTTAATCTCTAAATGCACTGATCTCCTCTTTTCAAATGAGACTGCAATGTCAGCAGTGCAGCTCTTCTCCTCCTCTGAGCCTGGACCCCCACCCCCAGGTCTCTGTTCCCCATGCCCTGAAAAGGAGCTCTCTCTGCTGGGACTAGTGTGCTGTCAGTGGCCTGGTCCTCATCACCCGCTGGAGGTGTTTCCGTCTGCAGTGGCGGCGTGCTTTCATCTTATCCCTGCGTGGCGTGAGTGTGTCGCTCACGTTAAACAATCAGAGGCCGGCGTGCTCGAGGGGGGACACAAAGACATGAATGGGCGGCATGCTCTTGACTTCCTGGTCTTCGTAGGAGCCCAGATAAGAGCGTGTGAGCTGCCGGCGTTGACCCCGGACGGTCATGAACCACAGGCACATGCCGTCAGTAGAGAAGCAAGGCCGGGCTGACTCAGGCCTCCAGATAGTGGGTAATTAAAGGTACAGTCAGCGATGCTGGAGAGAGGGTTGATGTGTGAACATGGCTTGGACACACATCGTCAAGGCTGGGATAGTGTTGTGTGGTGTGGTCTGCACCACTTTGTTTGTGTTCCCATTTACAGAGTCAGGGCTGTCAGTTTTTTTTCTCTTTCAGCGTATCTACATAACCTTTTTTAGTTTACAATCGCTGCCGCTACCTTTTAGTGCTTCACGTTCAAGCTGTAGGTGCTGCTGTCTCCTGGAGGTGGACCTGTGTTTTTATGGGAGCGTCTTTTGGGTGTGTTGAAGGTCGTGACCTTGTAGGTTATACACCGTTTTAGGCCGGGCTAATTTTTTTTTTTTCTTGCATAACTTAGCTCAGCCGTATAGGGTCGGTCATTCTTGAACGCTTGCTAGCTTATAAGTCAAACCAGAAACACCTCTCCCTTCAATGACACAGGGTGCTCCTTCAGAAGCTCCCCCCCACACACTACCCCAAACGAAGGCTAGGGTATTGTTGTTTATGTTCCTGTAAGCAGAGTGTAGAGGTTCAGCACAGACAACATTAAGCTAGTGGCCTGCTAGGAGATATTTGAATTTGGCAAAAAGTATATTATCTTATAATCACTAGCTATACCTTAAGGATAAGCAAACAGTGGTTTAATTCCCCTACTGGCGAGTCTGCTCCATCTTCATTTGTCATCATCATCATCATTGTCCGACTAGGTAATGTGTTGAAATACAGCTCCTGTCTTGTATACTGTGCTGTCATTGTTGCTGTCCAAAGCACATTGTATGTATGTATGTATTATGAACAACATGCTTCTGTGAAGGTAGACTTCAGTGTAAAGATGTTTTGGTTCTTTGTTGACAAAAAGAAAAATGGGCCCAACTGCAACGCTATGGACACATAGAGCCAAACGTGCATTTGCCCTGTAGTGTATTTTATTAGTTTAGGAAGCTGAATGAGGATAAAATTGCCCAGATGATGAAAATATAATAATCTCTGCCTGTAGTAGCGGCTGGTGTCTCTTTTGTAAATCTGTTGCCTCCATCTACAGCAGCGCATGACCGATATCATATTAAATGGAAAATTATCTTGTTCAACTAGTTCAAATCAAGTTCAGGAAGCAGACAAGACCATCATCGCATCTAGTAAAGTAAATGACCAACAGATGTTTGTCACATCCATGAGGACAATGCCTCATATTATATATTTTCTTTAACGACGGGAAGAAGAATGAATTGGACATCACAGAGCGAAAGCTCAAAATATTTCCTTCCTGAATGTCCAAGAATGACAATTGTATCATTCTCGGAGCAGGAAATACTCTTCAATCTAATGCTAGCATTAGGAAAGGTTGTTTTTAAAGGCAAGGTCAGACATTCTTGAATGCTTACTAAAGCTTGAGCTCAAATAAAAACAATATCTATCCGCAGCACCGCCCCACACATTGAAACTAATTGTGAAGCAAAGCATATAGCACCATTGCTTTGTTGTTGTGAGCGGTGTTTGCCACTTTGTGCTCCTATTTACGGAGCCAGAGCTGTGTGGAAGTACCAGATTTTGCAATAGTTGACTATAGCAAGTTGTGTGCACTTGCCTAATGACTGGAATTGAAGATACAAGTTCACTCACTTTCATTATGAAAGCATTCATGCCCACATATCACACTCGCCATTTTCTACATTTTATTGTTGTAAAAGTTTACATATTGAATTATGTACATTGCTACAGTATAACATCGTGACATTTTAATTTGATAAAGATGGACTCTCTAAATATGCCCAGTTGATTTTTTTCTGCCTTTCCCAACACTGCATATTTAACTTTTGTTGATTTTTCTCTTTTTTTTTTTCTTTTACATTCTGCAATATAGAAAATGGAAAAACCAACAGCAAAATGAGGATAAATGTATCATTTTAGCTCTAGGACAGTTTTCTTACCCTAATATACTCAGACTGTTGTGATAGGCCACACCTGTGCATGTAGAACAGCCATTTTGAATTGCATGGATCATTAGAATACTAGATAGACAACTAATGCTCAAAGTGAAAGTAAACGTTATGCTGTTGCTGCGCTTTAACCAAAATGGAGCTGGACCATTTCCAGAAAACCTTTCTTTTAGAACTGGGCTGTGGCCGATCAGACTTGCATTTATTTTTAATAGGCAGTTCAGCTCAGTGAATTTGGGTGACGTGAAATTACAAAAGGCCCTAGTAAGCTTTTGGTGTGGTCCGAGCGCTATTTTAATAATAATTGGAATTACAAATCTATTTTTATACATTTGGAAACTTTATCTTCCAGCTCTTTTCTAGCAGTTGAGTGCAGCTCTCGCCACGAGCAGTGAATACGCAATGCTGTTGCCTAAATGCATCAAAGTATTTAATTGGATGGCAATGCCACATGTAGCAGTATGGTTCTCAACAACTTCATAGCCACGTTCTGTGATCTGCTGTTGCTTTATATTGATTAAAGCTTTACTCCTCAATACTATAAGGGGAAAGCTGGAGAACAGCGTGATCCATGTGAGCTCTGAAGGGGGTGTGCTGGGGGGGGGAGGACTGCAAGTTGCTGTGGGAGGCCGATGCGCTAAGCAACGCCTTTGCTAATTGCATGTCTAACATGAGGAGTGTGTTCTCCATTGAATGTTTGATTTATTTTTCTTCAATTTTGAACATTTTATCAGTCAAACATTAGTCAGCCGTGTCAAGCTTCCTATGACCATCATGGTCTCCATTCCGTCTTGTGAGGTTCTCCTTCCACTGCTCTCTGTTTGAGCACCACGACTATGCCAACTGATCATCTCTTATTTCTCCTTCACTTCTCCCTTCCTCATTCATTCTCTGGACCTGCACCTGTTGAATGCCAGGCGAGAATTTATAGCGAGCAACCTCACGCCCTCTCCATATGATAGCTCAGGCAGCTGTTTCTTTCTTTCCTTTCATTTAAACAAAAGGTTTGTATTCTGTGACACGTAACAATGACTCTGCTTCTGATGACTCATGGTGACTCCTGTCTATGTCACTGTAACAGGAGTATGTCCTGCACGGTTTCCCGTCTTTGCGCTGTGTGGTCCCTGGCACCAGAGCAGGGTGCCGGCTAGCTTACACACTGCTACTGCATGCTAGCAGCTGTGCAAGGGTAAGCGTTAGCAACACTGTGACTCATCGCAAAGGGCTGTGGGACAGCTCTTGGCCGGTGTATAGATGTTCTGGCGGCGCCAGGAGCACCTAGCATCCGTTCCCTGACTATAAAGGAGCCTAGTAGCCGTGAGTCACGAAGCTGGCCTTGGGTGGTTTCTGTTGTTGTGGGTGAGGAAGTGCCGTGTCGGCCCCCCTGCCGTGTCTCGTGCCCCTTAGCTCCACTTGAGAGCAGATGCTTGTCAGCGTCTCCGACGGTAATCCCGTGAAGCGGGGGGCTAACGAGGCCAGGGCTCTCCAGGAAGTCTGGGCTTTTCAACGCAAAGTGACGTGGTTGCCGTGCTACGGACGACAAGGGGAGGAGGGAAGGTTCAGCGGGTTCAGCCGCCTTGTTTCATGAGTGTACGGTAATCGGATACCTTTTGTCTCCTTGGTCCATATTGGGACATAGAATCAGTGCGTTGGCTGGCTGGCTAGTTAGCTAGCTAGGGTTCTTGTGGAAGACAGAGCTTGGAAACAGAGGTTTAAACAGACGGCACTTCCGCAGTAGATCTTTGGGAGGGGAGTTTCACCCTTTATACAGACTAGAATGACCCAGTGTTCATTCCAGGTCCATTTCACCGTACTATTGCTCATTATCGCTCTCTCTGAGCTTTAATGAGTATTTTAATTACTTTTGGTAAAACATGGCCGCTATGAAGAAGTGTGAAAGGTGTTTCTGGTGTTTAATTTTGTGTCAGTTTGTGTGTGTGTGTGTGTGTTAATCTGAGGCCACAACAATATTTCTGCAGTGAACTGTTTATGGGTAAATAGACTTTGTTTCAGGCCATGTATGGTGGATTTAGCTGGGCGCTGCTTACGTCAAAATGCCATTGGTGACACGCCCACTCAAGAAACCGGAAGCGTTAAATTTTTAGCCTCCATTGAAATGCACTACAGTGCTCCATCTTTGGTAATATTCCAATATCTTTGTGGCTGATGTAGTCCGGGACGGACCTTTGACCCCAGGGTCACTCCTGCTTGACCTTTGGCCCCAGGGTGCTAATCTGCCCTAATAGCTAACGAGCCTGCCACCGATGAGAGAGATGGGCCTGCTGGCTGTGTTCCCGCAGGGTGCACAAGGGTCTCCGTGGGTACTGTTGCACATTCCTCCTCCTAGATTGCATTACAGCAGCGAGATGAAGCAGAGGCCACATTTAGTCACCAGTTACCTAAATGGGCTGACAGGGCCTTCTATAAACTATCTGCAGGCAGGTCAGATCCCAAATTAAACCCTTGAGCCCACTTGTGTGTCCTTAATGGGGCAGTAACAGATGATGATGATGAGCTTTTACTGAATGGAGTGTTTACTCATAAAGGTTTTATTGTGCTCAATGACATGTTGACAGTTGTCAGACACTTCTAGTGTAGCTGGTTGGACATGCCCCAGATATTAGTCCCATTGTGCACCGTATGATGTTGAGACGCCATGACACGTTGGATCACAACCAGACCCCCGGAGTGCCCGTGCTAAATTATACTATGGCGCTAGCGGGATCCTTATCACTTGGTGTAATCGGCTACAAATGAAACGTGGTTTTCCCCACTGTGAAGGAACTGGTACCTGCCAGATTAACGGAGGTGTGCCAAGACGAGCGAATAATAAGAGATCGTCAAAAGTATCCATCCACTGACTCAGTTGGTAAAACATGGCCGTTATGAAGAAGTGTGAAAGGTGTTTCATTTTCTGTCAGTTTGTGTGTGTGTGTGTGTGTGTCGATCTCCTGTGGCCCTCCATGTCCAAATGGGTAAATTCAGAGCTTGAAAAGGATGTTCCTCTTTAGTGGTAGCCACAATGTTTCCATACACATGAGAAATATGAATTGTCTTAAGATGTCGCTGTAGGTTGAATTTGTTACTGGGCCATTTCATTGTAAACTGTTTTTCAGCTCTCGTAAACGCAAATGAAAATTTTCATTATATTAATATGAACTAAAACGTATTTTCGTGTCTATAAAAATAATTAGAATTGAGTTGTTCTATTTCTCATATTGTAAATAAAACGAAAACAATACTTCAGAAATGCACAAACTGTATGTGAAAGTTGCAAACAGGCTTTCCAGTTACATCGCCCAGTTTGATGAATGCAAGAAACAAACGTTACAAGAATTGGAGGGCAACGTTTTATTATCCAGCAAGCAGGTTGAGAAAATAATGTAACCTGATAGGTAATGTTATTCCAATAAGAACATTAGGAATGACTGTAGGTTGTACCAGGAAACATCCTCGGCCACTACTGGCCAAGGTCCTTGCAGATAAATGCATTAAACAAAAATATTTGAATAAAGGGTTATTTGAACCAATGTCTAGACATCAGGTCAAATACAGAGCATATGCTTATTTCCTCCAAAAACGATCATTCAAATTTAATTTGGTGTGGACTGAGAACTCTGGGAATCAACAGTGTACTTATGCGGGTGAACCTTTTGAGCGTGGTCGCACTGGTCGGTCATATCTATACTTTTACATATTTTCTCTTCTCCTTTTTGCAGGGAGGCTACACATCCTGACTCGTTAATCTTGCTTACTACTTCTACAGCAACCGTAGTAGGCTGAAGATCTGCAAACTTAAAACTTTTTTTTCAAGATTTACGACTAGTCAGTCATTTTTCTGAGAGGCAGTAACACTGGCAACAGCAGGTGTCATAACAATCGCTACTGTAGCTGGCAATTGGACAACTCTCGGCTACTTGGAACAACGTTCGACACTGAGTCGCAATCACAGGTGCTGGCAGACGATTGGATGAGACTCGTTTGAGGGAATGGCGTCTACACAAGCTAATCATTATCCATCTACATGCTGATTGGTCGATGGGAACCCACAAACAAATCATTTAGAGTTCCCTGACAAAATCGCTTCCAAGGTTGAAATTAAGTAGCATTGGATCGGATTTTATTTATAAAATTGAGATTATGTTAAAAATGATATAAGCGTGCATGAGTGACATTGCTAAAAATGATCTTTTTAAGGCATGACTGTACTTCACTTTTCTGTCTTTAGGAATGCACAGCTACCTCTCTGGTTTTCTGGGAACTACATTATATTACAACTGTCTGTTTGTTTATTTTTAAAGGGACAGCATATGTTGACATTCAATGGCTGTTGAAATACAGTAGAAAAGACTTAATACTGTACTGTATGTAAATTAATCATTTCCTGTATATGTCTTTAGTGTGATGTGGATTTAAATGGGCAGGTGTCAGATTTCAGAACTTTCAGTGGTGACATATGTTATGTGTCTTTAATGTTCACGAGGTACCGTACCATACCGGTTTATCTGTCATTACAGGTGCGAGTGTAACTCTATCTTGTACTAGTGTGTTGAGGGAGCCTTGATAATAAATGTTTCATGGAGGCAGATGTTTACTGGGGGTTTGTTGCCAAACATTACACGCCACCAGACAATGACGGGCCAGGGTCCTCTGCCTCTGCTGCCCTCAGCCCCCACACAGTTACACCAGACTGATGACCACAGTGCGTTCTGTGCCCTGCTGGTAGCGCTGTGCAGTAAGCTACGTAAAGCGCCCCCTCCGACACCTCAGGAACGTGTTGGTGACAGATGCAAAGGCCCTCGGCTTTGGCATCCCCTGCTAATGCATTTCCTCTGTAATGTGTGCAGTCTGGCTTGAAACCCGGCTGGGAAAAGACGAACTCGCCGTTCAGTTCTTAGCGCTGATGCCCCGTTCAGACACGGCAGAGCAGCGGTGTCCTCTTGGGCCGGTATGGGCCGCGGATGGCTAAATTCAGACCGGACCACGGTACGCCAGAGTGTTTCCGACAGCCGTACGGCGCCATCTCGCGTCTGCTGCCTCAGCTGGGCTGCCGCAGGTGGGAGCATACATCACAGTACATCGAGCGGCATTTAGGTCAACAGTCATGTCGCTATCTGGCACCAGCCTAATATCTGGAGCAGGTGTACGTAGAAGCCTCTAGAAACCAGCTGATGAGGGCGATGTGGCAGGGAATGTGTTCTAGCTGTCATCCTGTTAGTGTGGCAACCACCGTACAGCCACCTGTACTTTCATTTTATAAAAACGGTACACACAAGCTGGTTCGCTTTAGTTTGCCCCTTTTTGATATAAATGTTAAAGGAATACAGATTCCTGCTTCGTTTTGCCTGTCTAATCACTTTTTTTTAAACAGACATTTAGACATTTTTAAGTGTGCTCTATAAAGGAAGTTCATTATTAATGTTGTGGTGTCCCAGTTTCAACTTCACAGCATTTTGTGTCTGTGAGGAAGAAACCATGACCGCCCACTCCAAGTGGTAAAGTCTTAAGTAATTTTCCCTTATTGTTCACTTTCACTCCAAGGTCTGTTACATCAAGGAAAGTGCGACGGCTGAATAAACACAGAGCTCACTAAAAGAAACTTTGGTCAACTCCCACACCCAGTCATGAAGGGCAGGAATGCACTTATACATCCCATGCTAAGCGCTAACGTCTCAGTGCGTAGATAAGGAATGAATGAATGTGTCATGTCCCAAACAGAGAAATTGGATTCCCTGGAAACCTGAGGAAAAGTTAAAAATTAATTTAACTACTCTACAAACACATAGGTGTGCATTTCGTTCTAAGGGTTTTTATGCCTCAAAACACATAAAAAATCTCCTTGAGAAAATAGGAAGCATCTTTATGAGTTGTGAACAGTCACTTCCAATGGGATAATGTCTGCCAAGTATGCTCGCTGGTGCACATGAGAATCTTACTTCTCCACACTATTAATACAGTATACAGCCTATGAGTTTATGTGCTTTAATGCGTCTCGTTGTGTTTGGCCACAGGTTGTGACACATACCACTCATGAGTGACTCATGACACACATTCTACCGCATATAAATGTGCTGTATAGCGTGTGCATGCTGAAGATATTCTAAGTATGGCCTTTTGTTAGGCATATATTTCAGGAATCTGTGCCCTCAGGATACCGTCATTGTACCGTGGACACTTTACAGTACAGAGCTCATCTTAATTACAGCTCAATCATTAATTTCTGTTGTACTAGTCTAAGTCACAAGGGAAATCACCTTGCTCATGTTTGATTCATTTGTGTCTGAAATGTATGTAAGCTATCATTTCAAAGTCATAGAGGTCCACTATAATGTTTCATGGGAATTGCAGATCGTGTCTTTTGTGTTGGGAAACGGGGGAGTTTTGGTGTCAGACTGCGTAGTGCTCTGTACTGTCTTGTAAATCTGTTTATGTCAGTGTAGCTTCTCTGCACTCTGTAGCATTGAGATGAGTAGTTGTAGCAGTAAATACTGACAAGGTCATGGCAGGAACACTGGTCTGAGTGCTGCAGGCAGGGTGGGTTTTCAATATGTCCTATCATGTTAATGTGTTTATTGACATAGTTTAATGCCTTGTCTGGTGATTGATAATATTTCTAAAATGTTTTTGAATACATAACAGTACACACATTTACTGTAAGAATGTATTTGTACAGCAGTTGTTGAGTTCATCCCCCTAACACTTCTGAATACAAACTCATTACTCATTGTCATTTTAACAATTTCCTATTTTAGGTGTAGTCTATTTTCCATGAACTTGTTGGCTTGGACTGTCTGACCCTGGCCAGAACATAGCCAGCGCCTTTTGATGCGGCAGGTCGGTCTGTCCCGCTGGATCCCAAGCCTGCAGCGATGGCAGATACGATTCTATTTCAAGATTGTGTTCAATGAAAGGGTCCGTTCAAAAGACTCCATCGCCAACTGTCATTTCTGGTTTCCCTTAACGTCGTGGATCAACTCGTGACCCAGATGCCCCGCTCTCGTTAAATTAATGATTCAGTTGTTTACTGAACAGTTACTCAAGTGAATCAGTCCTCCCAACCAATTAAATTCTGATATGGACCCAAGGGTCTGCAATAAAGTGGAATTGTAATGGCTGTAAATATCCCCACAGCCCGCCTCCAAAATAATATTTGCCAGTTGTTAGAAACTGAAACCGCCTTTTTAAAATGGGGAAAGCCATAACAGTCCAGTCAAATGGTATAGTCAAACGTGAGCTATTTTAAAGCTATCAGTGGACAGCATTGAACAATTTATTTATATTACTTGTTTTCATCTTGAACGAATCGAATCGCCCATGACCAGAACATCTCTACAAGCCTGGCAGGAGCGCCGCATTGCTCTGAAACATTCACCACAGTCCAGTCAGTGTGTGCTGCTTGCAGAGCCAGGCGTGACTTCTGCCCAAAGTTAAAGGTGGGATCAGCGATTATAAGGTCATTGTCAGCCCGCTATAGCTGTATGTTCTGTGTGTGCGCTGACAAATATAATCCGGTGTCTCTAAACGGCCCTGACTGTGTAAATGTGAACACAAAATGGTGCAGACCACACAACACTATCCCGGCCTACTCAAGTTTATTCATATTGAACTTACATGTCACATGGAAACAAGCAGCTCCTTAACTTAACCTATTCCTCCCTCTCCAGCTTTAAGACTGTTACCAGTCACCGCTGCACTGTTGCCATATTGAAGAGGAACTTTGAAAGCATTACTCACAGTCTGCGATGATGCATCTGTGTGTCTTTGATCCAGTTTTGGATATAACAAGAACAAAGACATGTCGTTAAAATAGTTTGGTGTCTTAGCTAGAGAATATTATTATGTGATCATGCTTTGAATTATATGAATGTACTAGTCATTTGTGAGTGTCCAGTGGGATAGGAAAACATTCTGTAATAAATGGAGCTAGTAACTTCTAACGAGTTGTCACGGCAACATAAAAGGTTTGCTTGGAAGCTCCCTGATAAGCATGTCAGACTGCATATATATGGTAAAACATCATTGTAGATCAAATTGGTAAACGTTTACCTTTGTTATGGTAGGACGAGTATTAGAATACAGTGATAAACCTGTTTCATTGCTGAGGGTATTAGCCTATAGTCCATACAGTATACTACAGTATACTAGCATCTTCAAAGTCTGCCAAATAGAACACCGTAGCTACCACACCAAAATGTGATCAAATAAACTTCGGACAAACACCCATTTGTATCACACAGCAACAATACTTAGCCCAAGCCAGCTGTGATCTGTTGTGTTTATCAGTTTCAAGAAGAGACCCGCTGATCCATGGATGTCATTGCTCTGAGACATTGACGTGGTTGTATTTGTTCCACACAGGTTAACACTGTTGCCTTTGCAAGTGTCCGAAGCGAAGTCAAAAGGGCATTGCAGCAGATCTCGGAGAGTATTAAATCTCATGTCTGTGACCAGCTAGCCTCGTGAAACTATCCTGATCTCACTGCGAGTCTAAGTCTGGACAGGCTTGGATTGTTGCACCAGAGTCCAAACCACCAGTGGGTCTGACCAATAAGCGTCGTACTCGCAGCTATGGGTGTAGTTTAAGTGTGATGTAAACCGATGACAATCCTGTCGGTTTGTCCACTCACCTGCTAAGAAGTTTTTGAAAATGCCTGTCCTTTAATAAACAGTTTAATAGATGGAACAACAAACCTTGTGTGTATTTTATGTAACAAATTACATATGGGTTAAAACACAGTGAGACGGAGAAGTGATCTTTAAAACAGAAGTGAAGAACTGCAATGCTTTACAGAACTAAAAGAGGAAACAAAACTCTGTTTAACATCTTCCTGTATAATGAGGCCAAAAATGGAAGGGATTCATTCACAAATTTGGGCTCTGTGAAGCCCTGGTGGTATGCAAGCGGAACCTGTGGTATCAAGATAAACGACATCTTGACAAGGGGCGATGAACCGTTACTTTTTGTGTCTTTTTGTCAAATTCTTTACAATTACAATATATACACAGGAATGTGGTGCAGTCTTACCAATTTGCAATATGAAGCACAACATTACTGAGCTTGAGTTTGCCTTCTGAGTTGCATGGGACTTTCCTGATATTAACAAAGTCAAACATGTTTTGTCAACTCATTCCACAAGCGACCAGCAATGCCGTTGGTTTTTATTTATCTGTACCTTCAAATGTCCTATGCTTTGTAGTGTGTTTTCCGAGTCACGCAGCAACTGTCTACTCGAACGTAACACAAAACAGAGATGCACACCTTGTTCTTCTCACCAAACATACCGTAAGAGTTCATCGTATTAAATTAAATCATTTTACAAGAACAATAAAGAACCAACAAGTTAGAAGAAGAATCATGGGCAGAAAAGGCCACAGAAGGACACAGAACTTATTTGTATGACTGCTTGTGTCTAGCTGGTTGACTAATGTCTGATTGTGTGCGAGCGGCAAAATACGTGCTGTACATTCATTCGTTGTATACTGTGGCACTATGTATAGGTCCCCAGGTGAGCTATAGGCTGTATAGGTCCCCAGGTGAGCTATAGGCTGTATTGGTCCCCAGGTGAGCTATAGGGTGTATAGGTCCCCAGGTGAGCTATAGGCTGTATAGGTCCCCAGGTGAGCTATAGGCTGTATTGGTCCCCAGGTGAGCTATAGGGTGTATAGGTCCCCAGGTGAGCTATAGGCTGTATAGGTCCCCAGGTGAGCTATAGGGTGTATAGGTCCCCAGGTGAGCTATAGGCTGTATTGGTCCCCAGGTGAACTATAGGCTGTATTGGTCCCCAGGTGAGCTATAGGCTGTATTGGTCCCCAGGTGAGCTATAGGGTGTATTGGTCCCCAGGTGAACTATAGGGTGTATAGGTCCCCAGGTGAACTATAGGCTATCAATATCTTCGGGGTTCCATTCTCTGACTGAGATTGAGGTGGCTGGGAGCGGGTCTGGGGTCCCTGGGGTTTTTATATATTGTATTGTTTTTACTCATTTTGTATAGTTTTTTTTTGTAAATGTACATTTTAAGCCTATGAGCGATTCAGCATATTTTAGCGAGAAACAAATGGGAGGACGATCATTATGCACAAACTAATGTGATAAGTTAAAAGCGATATTACATTAAGTAGGAGACTGTGGCCGTCACAACATTGCAAAAAAATGTATGTTTAATTTCTATAAACCGATTTGTGCAAAAAAGAAATGTATTATGCGTACACAATTATTATTTTATTCACATTCTTGTCATATGGGGTGCCATCTTCAAGGAGGCTGGGTAGTCTTGGGTAGTCTCGCAGAGCCAGCCACTACTTACATAAAGTCTGGGACACAGCGTTAGCTAACTGTCCCTACTTGACAGGAAAGGTATTTTGATTGACATGCACAACAACCAGCTAGGTAAACCAATGACAAAGTCTGACGTTAAATATATACAGAGGAGTTTGTTGAGAAACTTACCAACACGACTCTGGCTATATTCAGCTATTGTTCTGTTAGACAAGTAGGCTACTGTTATTGCTAAAATAAATGTACTGAAACTAAAACTGAAATTAGCATATAAAGCCGCATTCCCAGCCCCCCCCCCCCCCTTTCTCCATGCCTGGGGCAACAAAACCCACAATGCACCTGGTGAACAGGGTCTTTGCCTCCTACACCTCTGGTTAATTTAGAAACTATTGGAGCAGCGTTTAACCAATCAGCGTTGCTACAACTGTTTTGATCTCCTGATCTAGCTCTACTGCCATTTAGAAACACACTTGACTTCATTGTCGTCTCACTAAGCCACCCTGATTGGACCACAGGGTTTCCAGACTGTAATCTCAGCCAAATAAATTGATCTGGGAGCAATAGTCATGCAGAGCTAGAACCCCAAACCCCAAACACCGGCCTGCTCCTCGCTCCTGTCCAACTGATCCTCACGCCCACACATGGCTAAGTACTTTTCAGGAATGGCTCTCCGCTCCGCCCCGGGCGAACCACTTTGATTTAATTTAAAGCCATCGCTTTGTTTGGGTTAGAAGAATTCCTTAAAACAACACGAGACAAGAAGGCACAGAGAACGGCTATAGCATTCCAATGTAAATTGGCGATCTCTAATCAAAGGCTTGGCTCGCTCTGGCAAATACCGAGGATATGACCAAATGGGATCTCAGCGCTGTAGGCAGCAGCCCATCTTGCCGAGACAGCTTAAGAGCACAGGGGCTGTCACAGACTTTACTTAGCATTCATCTCAATGTATTCACTATGCAATTTATCAAAAGCTTCTGCTGGTAAGATCGGCCCACTACTCCACGCCTTGTGAAACGAGAGCCGTGGCAGCGTTGCAATTGCTGCTGAGGTTTTAATTTAGGTTGACATTAAACTTGGAATTATGACTAGGCTATTGAAAAACTTCCAGAATGGACTCCTGCTTTCTCTTGCTACTGTGTGTGTGTGTGTGTGTCTAAGTAAAACATGCTCTAACACAAATGTAATTGTTTAAAGGACCACTGTAAAACTGCTGAAACTAGCAGTTACAGGGTAGAGAACCATAGGGCAGTATGGTCCAGTGGTCTAGGTGTTGGACTCACAGCTGGGAGGTTGTGGGTTTGAACCCTGGTGTCCTTGAGCAAGAACTGCTCCAGGTGGTTGGTTGCACCTTGCATGGCAGCAATCACCATCAGTGTGTGAATGTGAGGTGAAATACTCTAAATGCAATATTAATGCAGTCCATTTAACATGATGTTTAAGAACAAATTACAAATTGTGCCTTGCAGCACCAAGGAGAGTGTGACACAGTACAACATTTATTTGCTAATCGCTGCTGATTCAGTTTCATAGCGTACCTTAAAGCCATAGCACTTACTGTCTCTTCTCTTTAGGCCCACTAAGGGGTTGCGCGCTAGTTTTCGCCTAGACTAAAAGCTTCTGGTGACAGGGCCGGTGAAAATTATATGAAGCTGTTAAACTGTGATTAATATTTGTAACCAGAGGGTAAATTAACCCCTTTAATGTATAGCCAGCTAGCGCAAGCTAATTGTAAATTCATACTTTTCTTTTAATTCACCAAATATAATCGCTATTTTACCATTCTCTATAGGAATTGGCTAAACGTGGGTGGCTCCCAAACGCAGTCCGTAGCCTACATGCCTACTATACGCTCAGTTCTTCACGTGAGTTTTCCACAGTTGTGACATGGGCCAGGTATGTGTAGGCCGTGTCACATGACTATTGAAACCTGTCTGACGTGAGCATCAAGTGTGCCTTGCACACAATACGACATGCACTCTATTTTAAGGCAATATGCATATACGGTCTTGGAAATCTTTATGAACAATTAAATGAACTAAACAAAATGCCAAGATGCAGTATTTCTGTTTGGTTTTCCTGAAAATAGTAATGTTTTTTGAATTGTAAATCAAATGATATGACTACTGTGATAAAACACATCAATGGTGATAATATTTTAATAATGACAAAATCACTATTACAGTATCGGTATCAGTAAATTGCAACAAAAGGTATCGGAATAATATTTACACTATTGCCCATTCCTAGTTCTCTGTGCATGCTGAACAAACAATCTACACAGCCCTGGCTCCCTAAATATGAACATGAACTGAGTGGCAAACACCACAACCAACAACAGTGCCGCTTGGCTTTGCAATGCATTTCAGTGTGTGGGGTGGAGCTTCTGAGGGAGTTTATGATTTCTTCTAACCCTGCCTTAACCACAGGGTAAACTAACCCCTAATTGAACCACTGAACTCAGTAACCCCTGAACTCTTTACCCACTAAACGTAACTGCAAAAACAAAAGTAAGGGTTAGCGAATGTGACAAACATCATTATCAAGCCAATCAGAGGCAGAGTAGGGCGGATTACGGCGTTGCCAAAGTAGGCTTCGTAACTCTGCCTCTCGCTCTAACCCTCCTGTATGAGCGGGGAGGAGCCACAGAGCTTCCGTCTGTCCAGGAATGTTTTGAAACTCTTGGCTGGATGCACATCTGCTAGAAGAAGGCTTGAGACTTGCTGGAGGGCACCCATGAGAAACATTAACATGTCAATTACCTTTATGCAAATGTGATTCTTTTAACTACATGCCTGTATGCCGACAGGTGTTAACTCCTGTTGTTGAAAAAGTCTTGTACGTTTACTGTACCATCCCTCCCTTTCCCCGACCAAGCTTATTCATTCTGAGTCATCGATGGGGAAGTTACTGTGTGACATGCAGAGTAGCTGTTGGACACCCCCTTGTGCAGCTCGAGAAGTAAGAAATGCATAAATGCGTGTGTAATAGCAACTCACCCCTTATCCTCGCCGCATCGTGTGCAACTCTGAGACAACAACTTGTATGTGGGTGGGTGAGGTGATACACGGGGTTTGACACTTCTTAACTTACCGCTGGCTTTGTAGCAGAGACATGGGGAGAAGCCACTAGTTATTATAATTACTATATCTGGACACTACCAAACAAGAGCATGTATTTACGTTGTTAGTACCTCAGAAATGTTACGCTTTCGCTACTGTTAGCATGTACTTGCTAGTTTTATGTTCCACTTGGGACGCTTTGAAACGTACAGACTGGAGGTCCTGTCAAATCAGTGGCAGACGTCACCACTTTGTTTTAAAGGTATAGTCGGCAATTGAACGCTAATTGTAAGCTAATTCACTTTTTGTCAAATTTGCCAAATATCTACTTGCATTCTGCTTACCGTTCTGTGTGCGCTGAAAAAATAGCATATAAATAGTAACATAAACAAAGTGGTGAACACCAGCTCACAACAACAACGCTTTTGGCTTCACAATGTGTTTCAATGTGTAGGGCAGAGTTTCTCAGTGTGGTTGGTTTGTGTTGAGCTCGAAATTAGCAAGCGTTCTCCAGAATGACTAACACTGCTTTTAAGACACATTTCAACAAGAAGAGAACCACTGCTGGGTTTATGAGAATGCAAGTGTCAGTTTTTAGTTTCTGTCCTACAGGTAATAATAAAAGGACGCTTAAATAAAAGTCATGTTTTTCGATTTCAAAGGAAAATCTGGCTGATGATGGAAAACGTCTGCACATAATTAACTATTTATTTCCCCCATCTTATTCACACTGTCACCGTTTAGGGAAGTCCTTGCTCTCGTGTGCAAAACGTAGTGTTGTCTGGGGCTCCCCCCATATTTGGTCAGCTACAGCTTTAAACTCAATGAACTTACAATATAGGCTACCCTGCAAAGGGGGAAATGATGTTGACACTTTAAAGAATTGTCATAGCCTGCCGTCAACTTGTACATAACCTCATTAAAGGTATAGTCAGTGATTTTAAGATGATAAACTTCATGTCAAATTTTGTCAAGATACTTTAAAGGTATAGTTAGCTATTGTAGGCTTACAATATATAATACACTGTAAATAGAAACACAAACAAAATGTTCATTACCTCTTTACAACAACAATGCCGCTTGGCTTCGCAATGCGTTTCAATGTGTGGGGCAGAGCATCTGAGGGAATTTTGATTTGAACTCAGTTAGCAAGCGTTCTTGAGAATGACAGACCCTGCCTTTAAACCGTGCAGCTGAGCCAAACACAAGCCTGTTGCCCAATTTTAAAGAGCAAGTTTAGTGAGAAAACTGTAATATTATGAAACGCATGTTTGGTTACCTGACTTTAAAGGCAGGGTCTGTCATTCTTGCTAACTTCGAGCTCAAATCAAAACAGTATCACTCCACGGTCCTCTGCGGCGGTGCCTCACACGTCGAAATGCATTGTGAAGCAAAGTGTAGTGCTACGGCTTTGTTGAGACGAGCGTTGTCCGCCACTATGTTTAGGTTCCTAGTCATGGCGCCAGGGCTGTGTAGAAGTGTCATATATATTTTTTCAACACGCACAGAGAACGGTAAGCTAGCCAAATGCAAGGAGAGGTTTGTTGATTTTGATAAAACATGTATTATCTTACATTTATCTTGCAATAGCTGACTGTACCTTTTAAAGAGCCACTATTATGAATCAGTACGTTTGGAGCGTTAATTCCATATCTGTCCTTATGGTTGTGGGTTTGAGCACCAGTGGCAAGAATCCTTGAGCAAGATGCCTGACCCCTGACTGCTAATAGTAATACCTTATTTAGTATTAGCTGTTCATGGTAAGTCACTCTGGATAAAAAGCTGAAGGACCTAATCGTAATGGTAGGACATGACATATTCCCCATACAAGCTGGTATAACCGCCACATGCAGGGAACAGCAGGCGTTATCAGGTGCTCTGCTGCATCTCCTGTGCTAACAGCTCTATATAGTACGGTGCAAGGCACCAACCCGCCGCGCGACGAGATCACAAGAGATACCTGTTAGTGGGAGCGCAGCTATTCTGGGCCCGGTGTGTAGGAAACCGCACTGCAGCAGATATATAACTTTTTAAACCTCACGTGCGTTTTATCGCCAGACAGATACTTCTAGGAATGATGGCTGTCACCTCTTCATAGAATGCAGAGCACACCTAAGCCTAAAATAAATACCTGTTTCTTCTTGTGTTGTGTAACTTCCCGACATAGCGGCCAGTGAAAGTGACTTCTGAGTAGCTTTCTAGAGTCCACGTGGACGTGTTCTGTGCTTTGTTCTACTGATGTGGCCCAATGCAGCCTTCAAGTGTCGTCCAGAAGAGTCAATATGAATGAGGACCCAGTGGAATTAACACAAGATACAATGGGAAATCTGTTTTGCACCATGTGTACAACGGCATAGCCTCATTTAGTTAATGTATTATTGATCTTTGTTGTTCAAGGCTTACTATATGAAAGTGCTTTTATTTTGAAACAGAACATCCTGAGCTGAGGTTCTTGAGAGCAGCGGTTCTCCACCTTTTTGAGTCACAACCTCCATGAATTAACAGGTTGGTGATACCTTCACTGCACCCTTTGCCCAAAGACACCATAATAATAAGTATAGAAATCAGAAATCATTTTCCGACCCCCTGGTTGACCACCACTGCTCTAGAGGAATGGTATTTTTGGTGCTATTTCTGCCACATCCATTGCATCCATAGCATGCGACTGCACACAGTAGAGAGAGAGCCCTGACGTCTCCTTAGAAGATTGTCTTGGTTGTACTGATTGAATACTAAACCTTCTAATAAAAAGTGTCATACCAACCCCTCCCCTCCACAAAATTAACGGGACTCAGTGACTTTTAAGTCTGGCACTGTCACAGGCAGCCACCTTCCCATAAAATCAGGTGGTGGGTGACATTGATGCCTTGCTAAACCACAGTGCTTTGCTAAGTTTGTGTTTAGCCTAATTTGGCCAAAACATCCCTCATTTCCGAAGAGCTCCTCCCAAGCAGCGCTGTAAAGCATCATGCCTTCAGTTTGAAATGAAAGCACACGATTGGATTAAAGAAACACTCACACACGCACACGCACACGAATCACGCATGTGCGTGTGTGAGTGAGGATGCTTGTTTGTGCGACTCTGCCTCCTGGTGGCCAGTTCCATACTGCAGGACGGAGGCGGTTTAGCTCTGAGAGAGATGTATTTATATGTCAGAATGTGAATGGTGAACATGCTATAGTTTCATCAAGTTGGGGTGGGGAAACCCCATGAACAACGAGTTTCAGTGACATTGTTAATTGTTTCTCTCTCAATAAGCTTTTGTCCAACGGGTGTCTCACGCTAGATAATGGATAATAGGCTCTTCCAGTGTATTTTCTCTTGGTCAGGCTCGTCTGTTCTGTCCGCGCGACGTCACGAGTTCCTGATTCAATAATGCGCACAGTTGCCGATATAGATCCGCTCATTTTATTGGGCCATTTATTCAATAAGCCGTTCTCATTGAACACGCTGGAGACACTGTGGAGCCGGCAGGCTTTCTCCCTCTCTGTGGGCAAATGGCCTGGCAATAGGTTCATAGCAGCACAGTGATCTGATGGGTTAAAGCCTAGTGATGATTTAGTCCTAGGATTAGGGTTAGGGTCAAACCCATTCTTTTGGCTGGGGAGCCACAGCTGGATGGAGGCTTATAATTTTCAGTGCATTTGGTGTGAGGCATCTCCAATCTAGTAGTGCCTCTTGTTGGGGATGAATATAGTTGTGCAGGGGCAGGATAGAATCATGTGCGTCCACAAAAAGACACTCTAGCTAAAATGAGAGCCACGTGTGCGCCAGAGTTCAGCGAGGACAATTCATCGCTGTCGTGGCGGGGTCGTGGACGTCACAGCGGCACAGCGCTTCGCCGGTCAAACGGCGTGAACACGGAAAGTGTTCATGTTGACGCCGATCCCCATCAGCTGTTAACCGCCATTGTCCTCTCACACAAAGTGTCCTGACGCTGGCTCGGACAGGGTCAACACAGGACGCTCCGGAAACAGGACTTCCCCCTCAGCAAGGGGGAGGGGGCATGAAGATGCTCCTATTATTTGGACCGAATAAATCAGTTGTCTGGCAGCACAAGGAAGACGGGGCGTCTTGTGTCCATCCCCCTCCCCCTCCCCCCCATCCTCAGTCAGAGACAGGCTTGGGAGGGGGGGGGGGGGGGGGGGGTCATGTGCTCTGCCGTGACGTGCTGAGCCTCCCTCCACCCCCCGACCATGAATGGCCGGTTGTGTTCGCCCGTCGAGGAGGAGACATGAAAGGCCCTCTGTGCCTCGGGCGTGCACACGCAACGTGCACACGCAACGTGCACACACACAGGACTGCACATCGTGGTCAGCGCCGGGGTAGGGATGTAATGGGCACTGAACACTCACCACGCCCACACACCCCTGGCCCCGCCCACATCCCACCGCGATGGGGCAGAGACGGGCTGTGCCCCGCAGATGTACATTCCTGGCCGGAGATCTGGAGCTGCGTGTGGTGTGTCACAGGCCACAGCAACGTCCTACACACCCCTGGCCCCGCCCCCACATCCCCACACACACACACACACACTCAAGAGCATTCAGTTCTCCCGGTTTTCGCGGAACATCCTGGGGGCACAGGGCCTTCTCTCACGGGCTGTAAATCTGCACACACCCCCCCCCCCCACTGTGAACCCACTTACCTCCCGTTCCTGCCCTGTGACAGTGACAGACTCCCACAGCTGAGTCCCCCCCCAGTCCCTCCACAACATGGCAGCCACCCAAACCCTGCTCACTGCTAGCAGAACACCTCTGGGAGGAGAGACAGTGCTCCTAATCCCTACTGATGTGTATTGTGTGCGTGCGTGTGTGTGTGTGTGTTGTTGGAGCACATGCTTATATCAGTTAAAACAATTATAAATATATATATTAAAACGAATTACCCGACATTTCTCAAAAGCGCAATAATGTGTCCGTAGAACGACCGTCTTTACTGGTCGTATGTGTTCTAAGGTTAATTTGGTAAAAAGCCCCTCGTTGGAGCATTTAGTTTAAGATATTTTAATGTTTTGGAAAGTTATACTTAAAACGAACTCCATGAAGCAAGCATCTCTGTACCTCCTGTGCCGTTCCTGCGATTGCAACACGACTACATTTAGGGGAAAACTGTTTATGTAACCGTGAGAACGCTGTTCCTTTGAGCATGTTTAGCAAGGCTGCCCGTATCACATTTCATGTCTAAATGAACGCGTGGGTGTGAATGTTTGTGTGTGTGTGTGGATGTGAATGTGTGTGAGTGTGTGTTTTATACCAGTCAACAAGTGTCAGGTATTACAACTGTATACTGCAGCGTACTGGCAGCTGTGCGTGCGTGCGTGCGTGCACGTGATGTAATCGCTGTGACCGAGCTGATATTGACTCCTGCGGGACCCTTGAAGCTGAGGTCCGGGCCCAGAGACCAGAGTTCAGCACGGTTAATGTTCAGCCACTCTGATCTCTGCCCAGAAGCCGCGTTCTCTGAATTCCTCCGCAGTGTTTCCATTGCAGAGGCTTTGAATGCCGTTACACAAGGCTAGCTCGCACGCTCATGCGACATGTGGCGGGGATGTTAAAAAGCAGGTTGCTCGTCTGCTTAACAGGAAGTTTTTAGATGCGTTTGGGGTTTATTTTCTTTCAGGTACAATCTATGTATTGCCAAAGTCCTTATAGGCAAGTCTTCCTACTCGCAGCCATCTTTAAAACCCCCCGGGAAGTTATTTAGGAAGAGTGTATAGGCAGGTGGCTTACATCAATACAGCCACACGCTCGGTTAAATAGGTTAATGCTTGGCAGTTATAAAGCAGATGATTGGCTCTTTTCGATTATGTTATTATTTGGATATTTTCCTCCAATTGCCATATTTGCGTCTCAGAATTCTACCGTAGAGCTCCATTCAGAATTCTTTAATGCCGGGCACACACTACAGGATAATTAGCCCGATTCTATGCCTGATTTCCCCCTTCTGATGCCGGTCAGCAAATGCCTGATTTGTTGATGGCTCTAACGATCGATTATCCTGTGGTGTGGGGTGTGTTAATAAGAGTGGAGCGTCACCGATCCGATATTGCAAATAATAAGCACGTTCAATATTAACGTGGGGGGAATGACAAAAAAGTACACTGGCAGTTGATTGTCACATGGGAAATAGAGCCACGCTGTTTTAAAGTGATACCAACAATTAATGTAATCACAACAGAAGCCATAGCGTGTGCATGTGTGCATTTTATTCAGTGTGGTGGGAGATAATATATTTATTTTCACGCCATCTCCACGACTTTGTCTGCCGTATTTTTAGATTTTTTCTTCCCCTGAAATAGTTGCGAAAGTTTGCTTGTTTGTTTCTCGCGGGATATTTGCGAGATTTCCAGTTTTGTAATTCAGGCCTGGGTTGTTCGGGAATAGAATCAGTTGGTGTGTGGTGTGATGTTTAGGCCAGAACATTGCCCTTCATACACATAACCAGGGACGGATGGTATAAATGGGCTAACGGGGCTAAGCCCTCCCTAACATTTACAGTAAAAATAAGAAAATTATTGTTTAATAAAAATAAAATTATTTCTCAATAACAATTTGAAAATTTTTGTTTAAAAAAATAAATAATTTATTAAAATGTTGGTGGAACGTAGAGCAGTTAAACGGCACGAACAAGTCTGTAGAAAAACGCTGGTTAGATCTGTATTGGCAATTTTTTTACAGCCCAAATGCATTAGTCAGCTTCCATTCATACAGTCTTCGTTCACTTATAACCAATCACAGCGGACAGTAGGCCTACAGTAGCATGTCACTCTACGTGTCAGTGTAAAGGGAGACGTTAATGACTTTGGCAAATTATGCATTAGCATAAATCAGGTGGATTATTTACTGTCTAATTCATTTTCTTCAATGACTTTGGAGGACCTCTCCGGGAACCATCACCTTATCGTGGTGGAGAGGTTTGTGTGTCCCTATGATCCTGAGAGCTGTGTTGT
>JAODTR010024174.1:0-23554 GCA_025399935.1 Amblyopsis rosae
GGTCTGGTCCGTCGAGGCCCCTGACTTTCACTGCCACCCATATGACAGCGCACCCGACCCCCACGGTTCCTCCCACGTGTGGTGGGCCCATAGGATGTAGGATAGCGAGGAGGCTAACAGTTAGCTAATGCAGTTAGCTAATGCGGAGACGCCTCCCGGCCAATCGGTGTGTACCTTCGTACTCCTCGTCATTGTTCAGCTGGTGGTCATCGATCAGGTTGAGTAGACGCAAGACGGGAGAGGGAAGCAGGACCAGATCTCCTATATGAGGAGCTATCACACACACACACACACGTTACCAAAGCGAAGAATTAAGTGCTTGTACACACCTGTGACTCAACTGTCAACCTCTCTGTTGCCATTTCTATTTCTGAACGCTTCCATACGCCAGTACAAGCACATGTATGCGCAACCGTCGTCGTGTTTAATTGAAGATACAGAATAGAAATATCAGTTTAAACAAGAACGGGACTGCCTTCAGCTATGCAGTGGTGACAAAAGCTGGAGATAAAATTAAGTCAATAGAGGTTTACATTAATGATTATATTGAGGTAAGACGCTAGTCGAGGATTCAGGATAGAGTCCCACAGAACCACACACACAGTAGAGTGCTTAATAAATGCTCAGTACCTACCAAAGGGAACACTGAAGAACGGGCTCAGCAGGGCATCTTCAGCAGTGATTCGTTGTTTGGGGTCTGCGTAAAGCATGCTGCAAGTACACAGAGACAAATGCTTGGTGTAAACCAATACTGTATAACTGTGGCTGCCGCCAATGCTTTTTTTCATGTTTGTAATAAGGCTTCATTAATTACACATACAATAGTAGCATGTGGCGGCCTGAAACAGTGTGCCCTACCTTTTGATGAGGTCTCTTAGGTGATAGACAGGAATGGCAGGCCACACCAGATTCTTGCTAGCAAAGATATGGTCAATTATGCCAGCATTGTTGTCCTTAAAGAGGGAGAGAACAAAAAAGTTTTTGAAGGCCGTTATTAGAATAATTCCAGATATGTATGGCCTGTTTCAGCCTACTAAAAGACTAAAACAACATTTCAATGACGTCCTCCATTGAAAAACAGTTCTTAGTCTAGGACTACGCTTAATCCACGTCCGTGGAACCGGCCTTTAGCTACACATACAAAGCACATATATATTTGTAGTGTCCAGAAGAACAGCTATGTCAGTAAAAAGACAGATATTTTCAGTTTATTTAAGCAATAACACAAGAGAGGGAGTGTGTTAGACTGAATATCCGAGTCGGTCGTAGGTGCGAGGCCGAAGATAATCACGCGTGGGTGTTTTAGCACACCTTCCACTCCTGGGAGCGCATGGTCTCCTTGAGCTTCATCCCCGAGTACATCTCCAGCAGGACCACTCCCAGGCTCCACAGGTCCACGGCGGTCGTGCACTCTCCCTCCAGCTCCCTGCCGGCCTGGGCCAGGCTGTTCTGGAGCTCTGCCTCCGGCGAGCGGTAGCCGTCCGTCTGGATGTACTTCACGTCCTGGGAAGGAACGGACATCGTCGGAGCCGCGTGCCGAGCGATGCGGGAGAAAGAGCGCAGATAAGTACACGTCACATTCATTCGACGGACACATAACTTCAAACATTAATGGGAGGGATTCGCTTCGGTGCTCTGATGTGTTCGTGCAGGACCCACGACCATAGACTTTAATGTATTATATAAATGGACAAATGCTCTGTGACATCACCTATAGCTTTTCTCTCACTATCGCCATCTTTGCAGTACCTGACTCCGCCTGTAATGTCACCCGATCCATTATAATGGGATACATGTATTTTTAACTGATTAGTTCATCAATTCACCACCGTAGACAAAACCATGTGTTTGTACCAGGCTGCTTATTTTTGCTGTAAAGTCTGACATTTTAACTATGGGGATTGACTCCCTTCTGCAGCCAGCCTCAAGTGGCCATTCGAGGAACTGCTGAACTGATTTAGGCACTTCCACGTTGTAGACGTTGCTCCGCTTGGCGCCAGCCCGTACCTGGTTACCCTCCTTGAAGCTGAGGCCAAAGTCGATAAGCTTGAAGCACTCGTCGTCGGCGCTCCAGAGGATGTTGCGTGGCTTGAGGTCGGCGTGGACGTAACCCTCCCGGTGGAGGAAGGCCAAGGCCTCCAGCACATCCCTGGCACAGTGCTGGACCATCCACATGGAATGGCCTTGACGAGGCCTACCGGGAAGGCCGACAGCCCAATGTATGTCATCAAGAGCAAAAAATACATAAAAGATAAATGTGCCACCAATAAAATAAAATAAACACACAACAACACAGGCTCGTGTAACCAGACCATATTCACTTTGTAAATATGGTCCGGCCACGCTCCATTAAGAAGTGTTGACATTCGTTGCCTCATCTAACTCTACCACCATTTAGAAACACACTTGTCCACCCTGATTGCGTCGCCAGCAGGGTGGCTCTGAAAACACTAATGCCAACCGGTTTTCCAGACTATAATAGAGAGAGCAACAGTTGGGCAGAGCCAGGCTAGCATTAAATAACCTGAAACTGAACAACTAGCATCAAAAAGAAAGGGAGGAGTAGATTTGGACTAGCCTGGCTCCACCCGACTATTGCTCTCAGAGCTGTGCAGTGTTAAGGTGACACTGACTTCACCTACCTTCCACCCTGGGTGCTAATGATGCTCGTCAGAAGACTGCTTTTCAGCAGCAACTCTGACACACTCACATCAAGGAGCTCCAGCAGGAGACAACGAGTGGACACGCCCATCGCGCTGTGATTGGTGAACACCCCGTACAGAGTCACTGTGAGAAACAAATCTGACATTAACAGCAAATAGGCATACAGCTGAACTTTTAAGATACATCTTCTTGCAGTCAGCTAGTGTAACATTCTGTGTGTGCTGGAAAAAATTATCCGGTACATTCTACACAGTAACAAGGTAGTGCAGACTACACAATATCCTATTCTTCGCAATGTGTTTCCAATGTGTGGGGCAGAGCTTCTGAGGTAACACTCTATGGCATTGAAGGGAGAGGCGTTTATGTTTTGAACTGAATTTAGCAAGAGTTCTTGAGAATTACTTACTATTCCTTTAACCAAAAACTTACTAAATGCAGCCTGCATATTCAAATGGCTGGCTGGCATTTACAGTACATGCTCAAACCAAAGCAAATCATTCCCAGCCATTGTTTCTCCATTCATTAGAGCTGTCAGTTTAATTTGCTGCCAGGGATGTTTCTGCACATGGCAGAAGCTTCTATGATAGTCAGATAATATTACTAAGACTTCTACAAAAAGTAGCGTCTTAGCAGCAGAAAATAAATTGCTACATTTTCTTCACCATGGCCTTCAGAAATCATTTGATTGCTAATCACTCTCTACTTGTGTATATTCAGTCAACGTAGCGCATAGTAATGAGACACAGCTCGTCCCCTGACAGTGTAAACAACTCTTAACTGAAAAACCAATGTGATCACATTCTGGTGTAATCTACAGCAACACATGGAGAGACCAGGGCCACAGTCGAAAATAGAGCACTAGGCAAAATGCATATGCATAGTCAAGTAAATCTAGTTATAAAGCACATTTAAAGACAACCAATTCTTAACAAAATGCTGTACAAAATGATGCAATTAACAATGTATCAAAAAATATAAACACTACAGTAAATACAAACATGAAATTAACCACATAGTTCAGATGAATACCCCAGCCTAAACAGATTAGAAACAGATGTAGTGGAATCCAATTCCAATAACAACATTGGAATTGGATACACAAACCTACATGATTCCACGCAGATAACGAGAAGTGTTCTCACCTATGTTTTTATGTCCCTGGATGTTCTCCAGAACGGACCTCTCTTTGTGATACCCGTAATCTCCTCCCTGAGTGTCGGCTTGAAACTCCTTGACGGCAGCGGTGGTGGCGTGGGCTCTGCCTGAGGTCACACGGTACACCGAGGCCGAGACTCCCTGGCCGAGCCGCGACTCCACGTTCCAGATCTCACCAAATATCTCGAACAGAACCGGTTTCATGCTCTGGTCCACGGCTTTATGCGACGCCATAATGACCGGACTGCCGTCGGTTGTACTTACTGCCTTTCCACCTGCGTCGGAGCTGGAGTGCGCCATTGGAGACGGTTTTTAATTGATAGATTCAAGCAGCTGCGACAGCATTGCGAATTAACACCAAGGTTGTAACTAATTCGACGCATCAATAACAACACACCGTAATTAACAATACATTCACGATCTTCGTAATAATAATGACAGTGCTATCAGAATACATATTAGATAAATCCAGATGAGTTGCCAAAACGCTCTTTCAACTAAAAGTAGCCTACAGTACGGTGTTGTTACCGTTGTTATTGCTTAGTTTCTGTTAAACTGACGACTGTGCGTCATTTTCACCCCATAATTACACGTTTCCATATAAAAAAATGTGCATGTTATTAAGTTTGCCGAGTGGGAAAGTGGTTTTGGTTTAAGCGGCTTGTTTACGTTTTTCACTGCAATAATCCTCTTCCGGTCCTTTTTTAAATGTTTTCTTTATATATATATATCTATCTATAGTGCCACCTGGAGTGCGGGAGAATATTTGCATTATTGAAAACACTCCAATAGTTCAGAAAAATTCATGTAATTTATGTAGATACTTAGATTAAGTTGATGGTTGTAGGGTTGCAAGGCAATGTCTCTCAGTAGATATTAATCTTTCAAGGGGTTAAAACATTTGAATTTAAATAGCAAAACCGTTATATCATGCACAAATCCAAATGTTTATCATTATCATATACCTGAATATAAGCATCTTGTAGTATAATGCATGTAATAAAGTTACTTGATACTGTACTTTATGCAGCAGATTAGAGACAGTACACAGCAGGTTGAAAAAAAAGTATTTTTTATATTTTGTAAAATGATCCATTATGAAGACTGTAAGAATAGGAAAAGTGTATATATGGGACAGTAGTGAAGCATATAGGCTATTGATTATTACATCTCTAAATATGAATGTACATATGTGTAGGTATATGTATATATGAATTACTGTTTTTTTTATTGTATTTGTTTTATGTGTTGATGATTTATGTGTTTTTGTGTGGCCCCCGGGAAGAGTATCACATCAGCTAAAATAAATCAAATCAAATCAAATTGTCACATTGACTTTAGCCCTGACTGAACACATGTAAACATTCGCTTAGACATTTTTCCAGAGGGAAAGATTCTAACCTGTTCATCAGGTACCTATCTGGGCAATGATGCATGAGCGGCTTTGAAAGTGTACATTCTTGTGGTATCAGGCTTGGAACTGTTTACGTGGCCACTAATAATCCAATCCCATAAATTACAAGTCAAAAACTGTTCCACCTTGGCTATTTTAAGCATCAAGCAGATATGTTTAATCCAGCATGTGCTTTTAGTGAGCCTGGGCTGCTCACTAAAGCTTAAAGTGTAACTGCACCCTACAGTAGCTTTGATACTGATTCCGCCCACTAAAACTTTGAAAAAAATGTGTCAAGGAGCTGAGTGAGGGGCTGAGAGGGGGACTCTCATTTACATTAACATTTGAATTTGATGACGTATGAGCGTACTGTGTACCGATGAAAACCAGCCAGGTCCTGGGTGATTTTTAATGGATATAACGTGTAGTTCTGTTTTCAGCTCATGAAATGCAGTTTTTTATAAAAATGGGAATGTTGTCAAAATTAACAGCAGCATTGATGTGTCTCATCACAGATCAATCCCATTACTTGGTTAACAGCTCAAACAACACATTTTAGGCTGCAGTTACACTTATTCCTTTTCTAGGTGCAGATTGTGCCTGCAAGGTCCAGGGCACATGTTGCCTACTGGGGAGGACCTAGGCCTGGAAGGGACATCCAGCACTGTCCCTAGAGAAGCCCTGGGTCTAGCAGCAATAACCACAGGAGGCTTGAGGTTCGTGTGGGAGTAAAGATGAGCATGCCTCTGCTCTTGTCGCTCCGTGAGTCCATCACCTACACTGGACTGTGTCTCCTCTTCTATCTATATGAGAGGATGACAACGTTTTGTTATAATGGGGGATAGGCTAGTCTCATAGTGAGGGTGTTTAACTCATAGCTCCTATTTAATCGTTGGCATGGCTGTCAACATACTTCACCCCTATCTGCTCCTTTAATGTGTTCTATCAGTGTTGTGTCTAAATGGACATGCAAGGGATAAACTCTGTCTACCAAGTGAAGTGAAGGGTACAAAGTGAGGGCATGTTAACTGAAATGAAACTTGAGCCTTAAGTGAGAAGAAAGTATTTCCGATAAATACAGTTGTCCTTTCAGAAAAGCCACATGAACTGAGGGTAACTGTAGTATTTTGTGGAAAATGTTTTGGGCCTTTGATACTTGCAAGTGTATGTTGTAAGTGTACTAAGTTACACCAATTTCTCTCAAATATGCACAGACATTTTTTTCTTAATTAAATGAAACTTTTTCAGTTTTCAGTGACCAGGAAAAATGTACAGCCTGCGGTAAATTTTGCCATCTTAAATTCAAACTTAAATTGATGCTCGTATAGAGCAAGGAATAATAGGAAACATGGAACTTCTAATACTGCATAACAAATGACAGCATTATAGAACGTGGAATAAATATTTATATCCTAAATACTGCATAACAAAAAACAGCATTAGAGAACATGGAGAAAATGTTTATATCCTAAATACGGAGTAACAAATAAAAACATTAAAGAACATGTAGATAAATGCATCTCCTAATACTGCATATCAAATATAAGCATTAAAGAACACATATGTTTATGAACGCATCCTTACCTCTGATTTGTAGATTTCACAGTGCACCTCCACAGGTAGCACCTTCTGAATTGTGACCCTACTCATTTTTGCATCCACTATTTCCTCACGAGCGACGTGGGAACCCCAACACAACCTTCTATGCTGGGTATAAAAAATAATCAGAATATTTGAACCTGCAAAAATCACGCATTCTTACAAGTACAGTATGTGTGTTACTGACAGCAAACGGGCAGTCCATGGTTTGGCAGTTACTTAGCTCATCGTTGGCTGATCTTTTGGAACATACTGTCTCTTGAATGCTGAATGAAAAGTCTTCCTCTAGGTGATCCAGATGGTTGGACCAATGGATGCTGAGCACGAGAAGAAAGGCATGGACTCCTACAAATAGTTCTCGTCTGTGCAGCGAACACTTTGAGAATCATCGCTTCAGCAATTTTAATACCTTACAAAGAAGCACGTTATTGGTTTAATAATGAAGTATAGCCCTGTACATAATACATAATACATCACTATCACTTTATACACTGCATTTTATGATTCTTAGTGAGGATTGGTATTGTATTACTGCATGCTATCTGAGAATTTGGTAAAAAGTTTATCCTTGTGACGCAGCCGAATATAGCACATACATTAAAATTTTTACAGTGGCAACAATGACGCTGTGAAAACAGTACAATATATACAATATAAAACAATGTATTACTTCATATGCACTGCATTGACTTGGTGATGCCATTGTCATATTGTTTTCATACTCAGTAATCAGTCTGCTTCCATGTACTTTACAGAATAGTGAAAATAAGTTCTGATACAGTATCATACACTCACTAATCTCTAACACTAACGCATCTTGTCCACATGATGTCATGTGAACTGGATAGCCTTGCTATCAAGACCATCACACTCGGCGTATCATGTACTGTGTGCACGTGTGAGTGTGTGTGTGTGTGTGTGTGTGTGTGTGTGTTTGCGTGTGTTTGCATGTCCTCACCGTGTCAGATGAGTGTGAGAGGTCATACAGTCTGTTGAAGCTGAGGATATATCCCTCTGTCATGTCCTGGTCGATCAGAGCTTGCTCTGCTATTCTCACCACATCGGCGTGGTAACAACCTTGGTCTTCTGGGCTGCCTCCAACACCCTGCTGTAGAACAGCAGCCAGCAACAGAGCCAACACGCACTCTCAGTCATGCTGAAATAGATAGGCCGCACAAGGTACCTCCCTGGTTAGGAAACTGACATTAATCTTATTTAGCCTATAGTCTTGTCTCCCTGCTGTTTATCATCTATCTTTAACTTCTAAGGTTAATACATATTAGACAGTTTATAAATGTGATAAGTCTAATGCTAATTGTATGCACATTTTATTAAAAAGCATAGCCTGCATCTAGCTAGCTACAGTATGCAACTGTGCTAGCCTTGCATCTGAACCAGTGAGTGGGTCCAGAATAACGATTTACAGTATGGGAGGCATGACATCATCATGTTGATGGGAACTGTGCTGGACTTTCTCCCTTTTTGTCAAATAAAAAACAACTGCTATCAACTGAAGGGCAAATCAACTTTAGGGTCATAGGTTATTTTCATTTAATCCGGTAAATCATTTTGAAACTCAGCCTGTGGTCAATACCCGGCCGGCTGTCTCTGACCACCAGGTCATTATTAACCCAATAGCTGATTCATAGCCATACAGTAGCTGTATTTAATACAATTCATACAAATATAATTGCTATAAAACATGGAACCAAATTAAAAGGGGTAGCTATGGGGTATAATGTAATAATTTGAAAGGAATTATGTGTAGCACATGATTGCACCACCACTCGTGAATGCAAGCAAACATTTCATTCAAATTTGTTGTGTGGCATATGTAGCCTATATTGTAACTTTATTTCCTATTCTGCATTTCTCAAAACATGTCTTTACTCTGTGAAGTTTTAATAAATCAATGTATCTGAACAGTATTAATACTGTATTACTATGATCAAGTGTGGCTTACATTCAGATGCAAGGCTAGCACAGTTGCATACTGTAGCTAGCTAGATGCAGGCTATGCTTTTTAATAAAATGTGCATACAATTAGCATTAGACTTATCACATTTATAAACTGTCTAATATGTATTAACCTTAGAAGTTAAAGATAGATGATAAACAGCAGGGAGACAAGACTATAGGCTAAATAAGATGTGGCTTAAGATGTCATGTCTCAACTGCTCTTGAACTCAACCCATGGCATACAGTCATGGAATACTGTCATAAAAGTTAAACAATGTAAAGCTATCGAGCATGCAATGTGAAATGCTCCATTATGTATATCTTGAATAATTAACCATTTGACTACTACTCTGCAGACTATACCAAATTTAATGTAATTTGAAAATGTTGCATAGGCAAATTGCATTTGATCATTATACACACAGTAGTACAATTACATGTAGCCTAAATTTACAGGTACAGTATTTAGCCATACATTATATTATAATATAGCTTTAACATTTGTATGATAACATCACATAATCAATGTCTATATATATAAATAAATGCACAAGAACAATATATTCAGTATGATTTATTATTTTATGCAACTGAACATGGACATTATAGACTAGATTAACATCTCATGTTTGCAAAGATCCTGCGTCTAGTTCACAGTGTGTTCCTTGTGGTGTTGGTCAGCCAGGTTGCTGGCTGCTCAGGGAAGCCTTATGAACTACAGCATGTGGCCAAATAACCACAGTAAAAGAACATGACATCACAGAGAAGGCGTCATATATACCCTTCATATGTAACCTAGCCTGTTATTCCCTAAGTGTGAACCAGGGTCCTGCTTACTATGCGTCTCCTCTGAACACGGGGTCTTCGGCGAAGAGCTGCATTACGAGGCGGCTTCCTGTCCGAGGCTGGGGTTGCGGGCGGCACTGGGCCGAGATCTCCTCGGGGAAGGGCTGGACGAGAGGCTCGCCTACATCACGACATTCATAGTCCGGCAGCGGCAGCATGGGCAACCTCTTGGAACTGGCGGTTGATTGGTCGGGGGAGGCGGGGAGGGTCACGGGCTGGTCCATGGCCGGCAGTATTGTCATGGTCCCGTCCGGGTGTCGAGGGGTGGGAGAGCCCTCGTGAGCGTGGCGATGGTGATGATGCTCATGCACGTGCAGGTGGGCATGTCGGTGCTCGTGGTCCATGGCCTGCTCGTGGTCGTGCTCGTGGGTGTGCGCGTCAGCGGCGTGGTAGTCGTGGTGCTGGTGGGGCCGGTCGTAGCTGTGGTTGTGCGCCGTGGCGTGGTGAGAGTGCACGTGGTCGTGATCGTGAGCGTGCGCGTGGCCGCGAGCGTGGTCGTGCTCCTGGGTGTCGGCGGCCTCCTGCGTTGCGTCGCGGGGCTTGTGGCTGTGGTCGGTCTCTCCTCCCAGCAGGTGGAGCTGTTGCTCTTCCTCAGCAGCCTGGAGATGGAAGGTAGTCATGAACACTTGAACACTGGGCAGTGGTCTACATGATTATTAGCCTATGCCGCAGACCAGTGGTTCGCAAACAAGTACATACGTTTTTCAGTTAACTAAAATACACTGCCCTAAGCATCTTGAAAGCTCTTGTGAGACAATACTATAGTTGTTGTTGTGAGTGGTATTCTCCACTTTGTTTGTGTTCCTATTTATGGAGCCAGCGTTGTGTAGAAGTATGCACAGAGAACGGTAAGATAGCGGAAGGCAAGATATTTTGTGAATTTGCCAAAAAGTGTACCGTACAATTAGCTTGCAATAATTGACTATATCTTTAATTGGCTTGAGAATATTAAAGTTGACTTGGGTTTTAGTGAATTAACCTTGTTTTAATCCATGTCAATGTACGTCGGCTAACTTTTTTGTTGTAAATCTGCAAACTGAGTTTTAATCTTATTTATAGTATAATTTAACCCTATAGTATATTTTAAATAGGTATTCCATTGTTTAAACATTGTCTCATTGATCTTAACTTTATTTGTGTTTAGCTCTTGAGAGTACTGACTTATGACACACTCCTCAACCATCTTAACTTTGAGAATCAGTGCCTTCAAGTGTCTTACCTCTGGCTCATAGATCTCACACTCCACAGAGATGTGCTCAACACCATGGGAGAAGGAGCGGGTGGCCTTACAGAAGCCCTTGTGCTGCGGAGAGGGCAGCCAGGAATGGAAGAGTTATTAGACACACAGTCCTGTGAGTCAATAGAACTGTTCTCTGTTCGGTGACATTCCGTTAAAAGGTCCTTGCAATGGTGTTGATGATGTCTTTCTATATTGTTCATTGTGAATATGGACTGTTGTCGGAACTTACTGTGAACTTGCACTCCATAAGAGGACAGACATCAGCCGTAGAGGTGTTTGCACAAGTGGTCTCCTGGATAGTGTATTCTACATTATAGAACACTGCCATGCCCATCTGAGAACACACAGCCAAGAGTTATAACAAGTTAGAATGAGATTAGAGTGTGCTTGAATTTCTAAATAATCACAATAAAAAAATTTGCCCGCAGAAGTATGACCACAATTTTGTATTGAGCGGATGTTATGCTAAGGGATATTTACACATTTCTACAATATTTTCAAAGTTCAAAACTTTTATTAAGTTCATAACATCATATGCTAATTAGAGATAATTAAACAAACAAGCAACATATATGTAGTGGAATGCCCACCTGTGAGGTTGCCCTGGTGATGTTGAGGAGAGCAAAGCGATTGGCTAATGTATTCTCCTTGTTGAATTTCTCCAGGGAAAAGGCCGCGGTCTGTAGGATTTCAGGGCTGTCCAAGGCAATGAGGGAAGGGCAGTCGGGACAAACACTAGCAACCTTTACTGCTGGAGCTATACAAAAGAGTGGATGAGAAAGTTAGGATGATATTTTCATTGAGAATCAACAACCACATATGTGTAGATGGGAGGTCTGGGCTTGGATATGTTTTTCTCACCTGGTCTGATCACACAGCCATATTTGTACAATTGTACAATTCTGTAAAATTTACTGATGTAGATTGCAGCTTTGCACTGTCCATAAACCTACATGGACAAAACAGACATATTGTTTTAATAAAGTCCTAATATATTCTATAGTGTAAAGCACGCCCACACGCAAGTAGTACTGGTATATCTTCAAAGATATCTGCAATATCTGTTTTTGTGATTTAAATTATGAACATGATTTAAATGCATGATGCGTGGCTGTGCGTTTATAACCGGTGTGTTTTCCACGGGCCGACACTGGCATTTACTCCAGTCTTTTCTGCTGAGAATATGACATCTGGTCTCTTCAACATCTATTGTCAAGTAGTACAGCACTCCTGTATATCCCTGAAACACACACACGCACACGCACCAACACAAACAGACTATTGAGTGAAAGTGTCCCTAAGATCAAATAAATATATTTTAGACAGATTTCATACTCACGTGTCGCTGTATGTGAACGTTAGACAGACGATGCAGGCTGAGCACGTAGCCATGTTTCAGGTCCTGGTTGATCTTGGAGAGCGCCAAGCCTGCTGCGCGCACCAACGACGGATCCTGACAGGAACCAGGCTCCAAGTTTGGAAAGCAAATAGGCCTACAGTGGACGCGCTGGAAGCCGCATACGCACATGCAAGCGATTGCGAACAGCGCACAGAGCTTCATGGCGGATTAATAGGATGAAGTGAGTTGATCAGATTGTGGTCGTCGCTTAGCGCGTTATATTGTCCACCCTCGAACCAGCGCAACATTTACCATTTATGACGTATTAAGTCGTTGTATGCGTTGGTGTATAGGTGGGTGTAGTTAATCAATTCGTGGGTGGGCGTGCGTGGGACCATGAAGGGCACGCACAGGTGGGCTACATCAAACCCCTACACTCTTGTGCCATGCCACCATGAACTGCTGCGTCATGTAGTAGGCCGACCTTTGCTAAATGTGTTTATCACAAACACACACACAAACACAAACACAAACACACACACACACACACACACACACACGCGCGCACACACACACACACACACACTTCACCCCACCGCACCATTCCACTGAATGATTGATGAACAATGATCTACCACAGTAATGTAAATTAAATCACTGGGAGTGAGATGTGATAGCCTATCAGCCAGAGAGGATTTTCGTCTTTATACATGTCAGCAACATCACATTGCAAACGCATTTAAATACAGTGAGTTCACTCTTTCAAATAGGCCTATAGATATGTCCTGCAGGACAGCATATAATTCACGTACTGTGCGTCACCCTTCACCCATGATATACACATATACGTTTATTTAGAGGACAAAAGTTGTGCTCAGTATATTTGGAAAGTATTTGTATGCCTATTATTATGCAACATAGGCCTATGATCACTGTTTAGAATGCTTGTAAGTAATGATGATTGTGATAGTGTTGTATCATAGGCCTTTAGTCCTATACTGTATGCCTGAAAATATCTGCTAAAGCCAAAGGGTTTAACATGTATTTCATTTCAGAATTGTCCACATTTGAATTAGGCTATAGTATAGATTTTCCTTACGTGTTTGTTTATTTAATTAACATTAGAGGCTGAAAAACAACTGTACTTGTACAGATATCCTACCACGACTGAAAGGAATATTTAATGTCAGCGAGTGTGGACAGCGAGATGAGTTGCATTCCTCAGTCTGAGACACTAGGTGGAGATAGAGGCTTGGAAAGGTCCTGGAAAGGAATACATGATATTAGGTAGAAATCAGAGGTAAGGTACTAATCATGTATCTCCCCCTGAAATGCAATACATCTGACCAGGAAGCAAACATTAGCTAGTAGATAGCTAGTAGTTAGCTAACTAGCTAGTTAACACAAGTAACTGGTTAAAGACCACCATAGTGATAGTTTGTATTTACCAGCTCCTTCCCCCTGTCCCAAATGATTGATTGAAGAACAATGAATATCCACCCATACTGATGTTCCAGGTTAAATCATTTAGGATGCACTGTGATTTGCCCTTTTAGCACATAAGAGTGTTTGCTGTAGCTACAGGATATGGATTTTTGCCATGGTCAGTCAACAACTTCTTATAGAAAACACATTTGAATACAGTGAGTTTGCCTAATAATATAGACTTTAGTTTACATTCAGTTATCCATCTTTAGTTGGTCTTCAATTCAAATAGCCTATATTATTTTAAATAATGTTTTTTATTTACACAAATGTTCACCAACAAAGGTGTTGTTAAGCAATGTATTATAGATTGAAATGTTCTATGCCCTCCGTTCTGTAATTAGCAAATACAAACTGAAAATATATATGAAGACACGTACTGTAGACCTGCTTGCTCCAACAAACCCTTCAGTGTCTCCATGGACAGTGATAGTATTGACCTTCTATCCATTTACAGTGCTCCGTCAAACCCACAGCAATTTCTATATGTGATGCTGTGTCTTTCAATGTATTGATTGATTAATCGAAGATGGTTGCAAGCTCCATACGTCTGCACTTCCAATCAGCTGTTATAACCTCCTTCAGCAAGCGATTGTGGTCATTTTACATATCATGACATATGGTTTCACACCAATGAGATACAGTAGAGTTAAGATGACTTTGGGGCTACATCGCTTAATGCAAATACACTAAATAACACTAAAGTAAAAAATGATCATCTGTCCCTCGACAGACAAGCTCATATTACTGCATGTTACTAGACACAGATCACAGTATAACCACAATGTAGACTAACATATTGCTATGGTGATTGATCACTGTGCTAATACATGCATGTAATGCTGAATGTGATGCAATGTTGTTTCATGTACTATCAACACATTGTTTTAAGAGAGTGACTAGCCACTGCTAACTGGCCCATCAGCCACAGTATATAAGGTAGCTGTGGCAACAGGTCAGTTGGTCTCTGGTGTGCCATGTGTTGCTGATTTTCAGGCCTCATGTCGTTATTTAATGGAGGTATGCGGCTGGCCTTGTTTGGTGCAGTTGAATTAAAAAAATAATTTGAATGAATAAAAATGGCTATAAGTCATAATAAGACAAATGACATTTTATTTTTATAACTATTAAACCAGTTACATACGCCGTTGTAGTTACATGTATTGGGTCAAATACATTATTTTGCAGGAGATATGTACATAGTTATCTATATTCTCTGCTATCTATGTTAATGCTTTAGCAGATGTTTTTATATTATTGTATTATATTTTAAATACTAAATGTTTAATGTTCTGTTAATAGTATATGAAACAGGAAGACAATCATTTTTGTTCGACCGATCAATCTATCTAAAAATATATGGGGTAATTTGATATGCACAACAATATAATACTTTTGGAAAATTAATTAAGGGAATAAAATAAAGTTAAGACATAAAAATAAATAAAAATTATTAAAAAAAAATTATAAAAAAAATATAAAATAAATTTCAAGGAGATATAAGGTATAAGGAATAAAGGTAAAATCCCCAAATCATGACCAATGACAGGATATACTTGTAGTTCAGTAAGTTAAAGGACTGGAAAGACTGACTCATAATATTAGAATTCAGGACACATACAGTATGAGGAGCAATGGAAAATGTTGGAAATGTTTACAACAGACTGACACTGCTAATACTGACGTGCATGTGTCCTACTTGACTACACTTATATTGGTGTGCTTAATTGGACCAACCGTAACTCACAGACAATATTTGGTTTATGATTTTTATGTGTATTATTCTTTGTTTTTGTATTTAGAAAAGGTAAATACATAAAAAACACATAAAAAAAGACACCCTGTCACACCCTGTTAAAGTTGTAACACCTTTAACACTTTATCCAAGTGCAAGGAGGAGCCAGGAATGGAGTTTAACATCCAGGATCCGGCAACATAATAACATAAAGGCAGAGGTACATCAGGATCAGGCATGGAATCAGAATTAAAGAGAAGAAAAACAGAGTGGGTAACAAGACACAAAGATGGCAACACCTGACCAATACAACACAAATCATCCAGCCCCATACCACTGTAACAAAAACACAGGGTTTACATTCAGGGAAGGACAGTCAATCTACGACGCATGGCATTGGGGAATAGAGAAAACCAGACCTGGAACAGAAACATGGCACACAAGGTAAACACTGGAACAGGAAAAACATGGAACATGAGGAAAACACAGAACAGGTCTAACTGGGTTGGCCGGGAACTCCAAGGAAGGTTTTCGAGGATGTTACATTTCAGGACTTCAACTAGTCTAACACTTTTTGATGCAGCATAATAAATTGTTAGATGATTAATCAGTTTTGATTGAATTGATTTAATCTGTTGATTGAATAATGGCCACTAAGTGTAGGAAGAGTCAATAGGTTATCAGAACAAAGCACACAAATGTTGAAGATGGAATATTTTGTTAGAAATAATTAAATACGTTTAAAAAACTATCGTAAGCTCAAAAGGTGACTTAAAGGAAGGCTTAAACATTAAGTTGCAAGGGCACAAATGTATGCGACGTCAGTTGATGCCAAGTAGTGAGGAATGGAAACGAGAGGCTTAGAAATTAAGAGGATTATTTCTGTTGCCCTCTTACCCTCTGCACTGCTGCTACAGCAACATGTGGGCCATGTGTCATATTTCAGTTATCACGGATTTACAATGAATGTCTTATTACATCACCGTTAGTGCTATACCGCTCATGATGATACTGGTGGTTGGCCTTGTCATGTTTTCTTTTGTTGTGTATGCCCCTATGTGTCCTCATGGGGAAAGGACACGGCATGGGAATGAAAATATATTGTCTACCTGATGAATTAAAAAAAAACATTCATTAAACTTTTATTAGGGTTGAGCATAATGTTAAGGTCAAGTTCCGAAATAGTTAACATTCATAATTATTCTATAAATGTTGCTTCAGCAATTGCAAGAATCTACAATCATATATAGTTACCGTATATGCACAATGTAGTTTGTGATTTATTTTAATGAATAAAACCAACAAACTACAGTTGTTACAATACTGTACAGTGCTTTGAGTGGCCGGAAGGTTAGAAAACACTATAATTATATTATAGGGATAGTATTTCGTCCCTTTAGGTTTGAAATCAGTCTTGATTATATTGGGAAGGCGCTCAATTAGGCAAAATAAATCAACACTTCCTCTTAATTGTTTCCAAACACATTGACACTAAAGTAACTATAGCTTGTTTTGAAAATGTAATGAGTAGAAAGTACAGATATTTGTGTAAAAATGTAAGGCGTAAAGGTAAAAAGTATTTGTACTTAAGTACTTCCCAGCTCTGTATGGCATGTCATCATATCATCAGTCAGCTAGGCTAAAATCATTATAGGCTTACTGTGTTTACTAATATTTTAATATATTTTTGTAACCAGTTTGATTTCAGATTTACATTTTTTATATTGTGATCGTAAGCAAACAACATTCTGTTAGATTAAAAGATCAGCAGCATGTCATCAAAGCTAACAAAGCTGTATATGTTTTAGAAAATACGTTACCAATATATAATTCAATACTAAACAATTGCTAACAAACTATACTGAAAATACCAAAGTGCTACATTTTCTAAAAGCTGAACAGGGCAGAAGATTTTTTTTAGTTTTTTTGCTATTATTAATAGAAGATGGCTCATCATAGTACTTTGTTACTTTGAGTGTTTTGAGTGTTATAATCTACCAACATGCTTTTGTAATTTACTGTAAGCTATATTAGCCTGTTGCTAGTCAATATTGTGATGGCAATAAGCAGGAAAGGCAATAAATCAACATTGTTGATTAGATATGAAGCGCAGAGAGCACATGTACCTCTGACACTATAGTCTAGCCTTACAGCTCTCACATGCTATCATACGTCTCTACCTATAAACAACAACTTGTATGTGGATTCCCCTCTTTTTACCTCTGGTTTTTACTTTTTTCATCTTCCGATTGCTTAGGAAGTCAGTTCATATACAGTAGCTTTAAATTGGTTACATTACCAGACCAGCTAAAAGCATTTTCATGAGAGAAGGCCAATGGAAGGCCGAAGAACATTTTATTGATGTTCTTTCATCAACAGTCACGTAAGAAACAGCCTTTTCAAGAATTTAGTCAGAGGATATGTGAAAACATGACTTGGAAAAAGTTATTCAGACCACTGCAATGGTCTTTTAAACAAGTCTTCTATGTTGTTTCTTACTATAGTAGTCATGCAAAAGAAAATCAGTTACAAAATCTGCCTTTTTTTGTAATGTATGGTAAACTTAGGGGATGTATGTGAAAACATGACTTGCATTCATGTGTTTATTTTCAGTAAGATCGACAATTGCAATGGTCTACAGGGCCTTAAAACACAATATATCAGATATTGCTTATTCAAAGATTAATCAATTGAGTCAATTATTATATAATTATTCTTTCTTAATAAAACCATATCCTATATATTCAGCCTACATGTGAAGCGTTGTTTTATCTGTGAATGTCTACTGTAATTACAGCGTCACAAAAAAGGCACTGTATGTCCTGTTCTGTGCCATTTAGCCTGTCAGTCAATGAGTTAGTTGATTTCCTATGAGGCCGGCAGCTGTTCTTGACTGCTGAGAGGAAGAAAGAGAATCCCTAATGTAGACTCTCTATTATACCAATGCCTTTTTCACCAGGCCTGCAGAATACCCATCCCCCCTTCTCCACTACCCCAACACACACACACACACACACACACACACACGCGCACGCAGGTACACGCGCGCACACATACACATTTGTCATTCGTCACATGGTTCTGGCCATGCATCAGATCAAAGAGGTCAGCACTGGACGATAAGCATCTGGTCTGATAAGCATCTGGACCTGCATGTGCTTCCACACGTAGACTGGCTATCGTTGGCCCATCGTGGCTCGCTATCACCGATTCACCTGGTCTGTCTGAAGCAGTGACCGGGTGCTTGAGCCCTGGGGACCACCAGTGCAGTGCTCTAGGTCACAGGGTTCACAGTGCTCGCAGCGCTCCATTAACTGTATGTTGTTTTATTTAAAAAATACATTAATAACAATTATCCCCTATCATCTTATTAGAAACATTTCACCTATTGCCCAGGACACTCTTGGAAATTAGATTTTTATTCTCAAGAGCCTTTCCTGGTCAAATAAATAAAGGTTTAATAAAATATTGCACACGGTACACGGTTTAAACCAGTAGGACTGCAATGTACGTGCATTTCAATAAATTAGAATATTGTGGAAAAGTTACGTAATTTTTATAATTCAATTGACAAAGTGAAACTTATATATCGAGGATTAATCACACACATAGTGAAATAGTTCAGGCACGTTTTGTTTAGTCTTAATGCTCATGAAAACCCCAAATTCAATATGTCAGAAAATTGGGAAACATTGTGAAATAATGCAATATTGTAGACTCAAGGTGTCACTGAGATATAGTAATGTATGTCACGTTCTGCCATCTGCCCCAGTCTGTCTGTCTTGTTTCAGTCCATGTTTCACCATGCTCCCTGTTAGGGTCTGCTGTCTGCCCCAGTCTGTCTGTCTGTCGTTTCAGTCCATGTTTCACCGTGTTCCCTGTTAGGGTCTGCCATCTGCCCCAGTCTGCCTTATGTCTGTTCATTTCCGTGGGTTTTCTGTGTGTTGCCTCGTGTTGATTGTCAGTTGGTTTCACCTGTTCCCTCATTATTTCTGTCCATTACGACCTGTGTTGTGTTCCGTTATTTAAGCACTTGTGTTTTTCCCTGGTTGTGTTGGTTCATTCGCAACTGTTAGCTCTGCTTGTGCCCTGCCTGTACATACAGTATTAGTGGTTTATGTTTTGAATAAAGCCTCAAAACATGTCTTGTTGTCGTACATTTGGGTCCTGGAGTTAATAACACCATATAAAAACTAGGTTTAATAACCTATAATGTAGCCTAGCTGATCCCGCCCACACATCTAATTTTATCCATCCCCTCATCTCCACAATGAAAGTTACACACCTGACACTGGTCATCGGATGTAGCTGACAGACAAGAGAGCTTCCTCTCCACCATCAATTGTACCTGCCCTTTACACTGGAAGTAAAGTGCAAGGCTAATGTCTGTATGCTGTCACCTTTCCAGACGGGCGATCATTGGGAGTAGATGATTACAGGGTAAACGGCTATAATTGATCAAGGCATAGCCTCTTTCCTGTGGCTATTTCCTGTCACACATTCACACATTCACACATTATACTTTTTTTAGGACCTTACCTCTGGGTGCACTCTAAGCACAGCCATAGCCTCTGAAAATACAGTAAAGTACGGTAGATCAGTATCTTAGACCTGCTAAACAAAAATTATGTACATTCAAATTAAAATGTATTACACTGAAAAATATTTTACCTTATTCTGATTGCTACCTGCCGTGCATATTACCATTACTGTAATGTAAATCCACCACAACCCTAACAGAGAAGCGGTCAAGATAATGGATAGATGGGATTGATGCTGGGCTTACAACAGATGATCCATCCATCCATCCATCCATCTTCATCCGCTTATCCGGAGTCGTCGGGTCGCGTTACAACAGATGAGTTATACAATATTGGGCTATTTACATGTATAACCATTTCTTATAAGCCATATTTTAAGACAAAAGAAATATTCCACATAGGGGAACAGGATGGTCGAGTGGTCTGGGTGTTGGGCTCTCAGCCGGTCGTGGGTTCTAACCACAGTCTTAACCTACCTGTAAGCATCCTTGAGCAAGTTTCCTACCCCCCAACCGCTCCCTGTAGTTGTTCGCACCTTGCATGGCAGCAATCACCATCGGTGTGTGAATGGGTGAATGTGAGGCAAAATACTGTAAAGCGATTTGGATAAAAGCGCTATATAAAAGCAGTCCATTTACCATTTACATAACGCAGGCTGGCAATCAGTTAATTGCAATGACTGATGCAATGTTGTATTTTGGCAACAAGTGTATAGGCTACAGAGAAGCAATAGTGGCATTCTGGGAGGTATACCAGCAAGACAGGGCTCTCCCCACCGGCTCTTGTTAGTTTGGGTGTAAATCATGTCACTCCAGTGACACGCGCTCATTCAGATTAAAGTGAGATTGCTGTGATTTGGTACAGACATTGAAAATGTGCCTGCAACTATGAAACTAACCAAATGCCAAACAAATCTATTGATAAGCATTTTATTTAAATGTGAAATGTTATGAATGCCCTACTGTAATTAGCTAATACAAAAAGTCTAACAGAACATTCTAGTTTCATGACCTGTATCAAAAATAAATTAAATAAATAAATAATATTGCAGATATTAGTATAAAGTACAGTGAACATAGCCAGTGTCTGTTTCTAAGCAACCCTTTCAGCTCGTTATGGATTAATCCATTAGGCTACAACACTAACAGAAAGGGAACAGCAATCGACAACTACGATGACACTTTGCTTTGACAACTCAAATTATTGACTTGTGAAGCACAACCAAAACTACAGTAAAATGAAAATAATTGCTTATCTACACAAATTATAACCAATGGAAGGTTGCCACAGGATATCTCATTGTTTTGGTGATATCCCAAATCCAGGATAGTCACATCTTCTTGTTGAAGAATATTTTTTCCCCGAGTGATATTCAAGTTATATTCAACTTCAACTATTTCTGGGCTGTTGAGTTTTAGTCCTATCCAGTTTAAACAAGCTTATGTGTTAGCTAGTGGTGTTGCTGTTTGTGTCTATCGTTAGACCGGTGTATGTGCTCAGCTTGTGAAGCCTGTATGAACTGAAAGAGTTTGATGAAAGATGGGGCTTGCTGTTTAGTTTACAGACAGGTGTGCAACTGAATTGCTGAATTGTCCCACCACAACAACTGCCTGTTTTAGTATTTTGTTCAAATGACCACATTTCTTTTGGATGGTACAGTATATAAAGTTCTGCTCAACAGGCCATAACACCATAATATCGACCATATTTTGTTTTATGACCTTCCCCCACAAAGTTGAAATCAATAGTAGTAATAATAACAGATACACTTTAGCCATTAACTTGATGTAAACAAAGCTTTGACAGGAGACAGAGTCCATAATCCTCTTCCTCACTGTATCAGTGTTAACGTACAGCTCACCTTCATTTCTCTGTCCAGTGTAAGCACAACACAATGACTCAGCGCCGACATCACAAATGTAAGCACACACACCCTTTCCTGGTACAACCCTCACTCGTCACCCCTCCTTCCACACACATGCACACACGTACACCCACACGTGCACACATGCACACTCAACAAGAGAACACACTCATGCTTCCCATCTGTCAACAGTTTTCTTTCTGATTAGACCCCTGGCTCTGAACAATGGTTTCAGACCAGGTTTTGTAAATAGTTTCTCTGTGTGTGTTGCGACACAATAATAAATTACAACTTGATAGAGAATATAAAGTCTATGTGTATGTGATTACTTTAGACTATAAGCTTGAAGTTAAATAAGTTAGTAAAGAACAATATCCGAAGCCAAAGGGGCATCTCTAATCAATGTAATGATATTACATAGGTCTTAGATTTTGATGAATGATGAAACCAGCAGGTAAAGATAGAAATATCACAGTAGAGATATACAGGGAAAGAGGGATAGAAAAGATGAGTAAACAGAAAAGAGTATATACGTATGTTCATACAGTAGGCTATAGAATTCCACATGGATCAGGGGAATATAAACGACACATCCATCTAAACATTACAATATGACACACTTTCATCTGTGGAATGTAAACCGACTGCACCCCATTTGCACTGTTCTTAAGCGCCAACATATGCAGACCATATTGTTGCTAGACCACATTGAGAAGAAATGCAGGCTGATTCGATACAAGGAAATAGCAATTGGGGCTTTTGGCTTAAAATATAAGAACATGAGATCATACTGTATGTGGTGGAAAAAAGGTGAGCAGGGTTGCAGGAAGAAAAGAGAGCAAGAGAGAGAGAGAGAGAGAGAGAGAGAGAGAGAGAGAGAGAGAGCAATCCAAAAATGAGGTATAATAAAGCGATTTATGTCTTTGTACTGCATCCATATACTGCATTATTTGAAAGGCTTTGAACTGGAAAAAACAGGCCTGACTGCCTTTTTATCTAATTTATATAGCATTAGGGAGAGAGCTTGTAGATGTAAAATTAGTTTAGCCTTTCAGGTTATGATGAATGTTCAAAGCAACCTGTACAGAATTCAAATAATCATCTGTTGTTAATCAGTCAATCAATTAAACTGTGTAGTATGCTTTATTTTCACATTAAACATAATATAAAAGAGACAACTTCTATGCAGACATTGACAATTTTATTCAGTGAATCACAATGTCATGTCATGAACAAGGTTCATGACAGGTTTACTGTGAGAGTTTGAGATTGATGATATCAGCAGCGTTTTGTCAGAACTCAGAAGGTAAATAATTGTCACCCATTTGTCTTGATTTCATAATCTACAGGGTCAGCATTTCATTCTGTTTTGATGTAATAATTTAAGGGGGCATCTGTCCTGTACTCTAAGCGTGTCTTTAATCACCCGTGTGGTGGAAACCACAGACACTGCTGTCCCCCAAGATCCTCTCTGGCCCTTCCCCTTCAGTGCTAATAGGGTCCAACCTCCTACGCTACCCCAAACACAACCTTTGTGCCAAGTTGTGCATCAAAACATACCCAGGGAGGGAGCTCAGGATGCAATCAATGCGTGTACCGCATTAATATTTCCTTTATAATAAAGGGGTAGACATAGCAGCGTTGGAAAACCCCCAATACCATCAGTTGAATAGAATCAAAATGTTCTGGCTACTTATAATGGTAAACTGCTCTCTCTCTCGCTCTCCCCCCCCC
>JAODTR010024184.1:0-45963 GCA_025399935.1 Amblyopsis rosae
TCTGTTCGGTAACATTAATTTCTGTTGCATCTTTTGGTTTCTCAGTGCTGTAGAGGGATGAAACAATTGTGGTAGAGAAAGTCTGTGTGAACATTTCAGATGTTCTGTCATCTAAACCTACATCGTCTGTAGAAGTGAGAACTGAACTTGTTGGAGTATATAACGTCTTTTCTGTCTGTCCTGTGATAGCAGATTCCTGTTGCTCAGCTGGTAACATTGATGTTTTTTCAGTGCTATTCATAGAGGTGGCTAGGGTAGTTCCTGTAGGTATATTGAACGCATCTTTTGTTTCATCACCTGATCCATTTTTGTTGGTAGAGAGCAAACCAGAGCTCGTCACTGAAGTGACCAGTAATCTTTCTGTGCCTGCCATATGTGATGGTATATCTGAACTTGAGTGTTGGTCAGAATGTAATGCAGATGATGCTGTAGACACAGCAAAATCTCTATCTTCGTCCGATTCAGATTTTTCAGTACTGGACATGGAAGAGGCTGTTGTGGTGGCAGTAAAAGTCACCTTTGTGGACATATGTGATATCATCTCTGCTGAGATCTCTTCAAATGTTGATGACAGAATAGCACTGGACTCTGGTGTAATTGATGCTTTCTCCATCTCTTTTGTGTCTTGTGAATCTTTTTTGTTTGCTGATTGTGATGGAAGAACTAAGGATACAGTTCTTCCATCTGTCTGTGTTCTGCCTTGTGTGGTCATCGAATCCTTCCCAGGGGGAAACTGTGTCTTTGTTGATTCCACATTTGGGATAAGGGAAGGGTCAAAATCTTTCACATTCATGGTAGCTGTCAAAGAAGGCATTGTCTTGGAAACAGGTATTTGTGTTGATTCAAGAGTGCTATCAAGATGTCTTCCATTATCAGTCATGTTAAAATCCAACAGTGTAATCAGCTCATCACTTACTCCCAGGGTGGTCATGTTTTTCACTAGATGGTCACCATGGGCCTCTTTCTCATCTCTTCTCTCTGTTGTCGATAAAACTCCATGCTTGTCATAAATAAATTCCAGTGTTGCCTGATCAGTAGCTTGAGTGAGAAGACCATGGTATTCACTGCCAAATATATGCATGTCAGTTACAGAGGAGGATGTGTATTGGTCAGGAACAACTTGAATTATGGCGGCCTGAGAGCTGGTTGCAACCTTGTCATCTGGGGGAGGAAAAAGAGAGAATTAATATAAAATACACAATTGCCCCTGATTAAAGGGATATAACCAACCACAGTAAAATGTCCTATTTCGGTAGTTATACACTAATAGTATATAGTTGTGCAAGTGTTTAGTATTATATGATTAATCTACTATAAAATTCAAACTGAAGCACATATATTTTAAACACCGCAATCACTGAAGGATAAATACAAATCCAGGAAACAAATACAACAAGAAGAGAAGAAAATCTGAGTGTAATGGTTGATTTATATAATAATATAATCTAAAGCATAATCAAGATGTATATCCCATATTATTGGCAAATTAATTGGACTGAGTATTTCCCTATTTATAACATTGAGGATTTCACCATTGCCAAGTGAAAACTTTACAGTATGCCAATAATGTGTGGAGAAAGCTTAGGCTTTTCAAGAGTTACCATAAAGATTAGGAGTGGGACAATAATTCGATATGTATGTACTTTATATCATCTTTTATCTTCTTTTTCGTTATTCGTTATCGATACACTGTATCGATACTAATTATTTATTAAAAACATGCATGCATGCGCTCTATACGTATTTCCCTGTCAATTTCAAACAAGTCACTACCTCAAATATCCTCGTGGTTGCTCTTATCAGGGAAAACTTGTGTTGAAGAAGAGAAACATTAGCGAGATAAACTAAAGCAACAGAGAGGCACTTATGGATCAATGCGCCAGTTCCGTAGATTGATTCGGGTAAGTGTATCATAAATTAAAGCCATGCAGAATATCCCGAAATCGAATGTAACAAACGTTCACAAACATAGCGGTGTGAATATTATTAATTTCTATGGCTTGCGTCGCACAGAGCAAAGTGTGGTGCTGAGGGAAGCTTGTTGCGCTGTCAACCATGTTGAACCTTGGGTCTAAAGTGCTGTGACAAATACCCGGAAACCATCACCTTATCCTCGGAATCGTGTGTGTGGACATACAGTAACATCACAATTGCTATTGCTATTCAAAGGAATATCAAATGCAGGTGTCACAAATTAAGTGCTCAACAAGAGTCCACTTCAACGGTGTCCTCTGTTGCTCCTCTGTTGTTCCCACACGTAAAGAAAGATTATTAGCTTTAAAAGAGCACACCTGCAACCATAGCGCTCTGCAGACACCTGTAATAACTGGCCATGTCTGGAAACAGATAAATGGATCCACCCAACCTGCATGTGTACGAGTACACACACACAACAATATTTTTTTCACTGCTGCTCAATCGCAATCCTACAATAGACAAGCATATTACCCTTATATTGTTAGCTAAATGCAAATCACAGCAATACTTATGATGAGGTTTGCCCATTGGAACATACACTGTCAATTGATTATTTTGCAACATTTCTTTATCAGATAGATAATCCTGACTTGACGATAATTTCAAAAGTGTTGCAACTGAAAATACAAAAACAGCAATTTTTTGTTGTATATTCATGAAGTCAGCTCATAGACTGGAAAACTGACGTACTGTGGTGACATAACCTGCAGGTTGGCATATTGACATTACAGGATCTGTGCTTCTATTATGTTACAATCGAAGGCAAAACTGTGTTTAACCCACTCTTTATTAGCTATGTGGGTCATGTGATAAAGAGATTGAAACAAAGATACTGTAGATATACAGTAATATACCATTGCCTTTAGTCAGGAGCAATTACAGGGAAAGGAGACTTTAACGATTACATCATCTCTGAGGTGGTCTCGAGTCTGAAACATGCTAAAAGCCAAAGTCTGTGCTCACTTTACAGTCTGCCAAAAGGCTTCTGTCGATGCCAGTTTGGCTGTCAGTAAGCTTTATGCACGCATTTGAGGTGGCAATGATTTGCGTATAACTACACATAATACAGACAGTTGTAGAAATGCTTCTCACTATGTTCTCCACCGTCATTATCATTTCAAATTCTTATACATTTATTGAACCCAAATGTGTGCATTCACGGTCTCTCACACACAAGCATCCACACAAAATAGTGTGAACTATAACATAAAACACCTTATTTTTAGAAACCTTCAAAAGCTTCTGAAATGCCAAAGGTGGATACATTCTAGATCAAACAAATTAGCTTTAGGTGCTAGGTTAGCCATTAATTTAACCTAATTATACTCATTACTTTATATTTTGCAATTTTCAATTAGCTTACTTTTCCACTTCAGGACCTTGGATAGCATGGCATAGCATAGTGTAAACCCCAACTGTTGCACAGTAAAATAGCATAAATGCAGCATAGTGGAATAGCAGAATAGTTTAGGCTTTTTTTGACATGTCATTCCAAGTTAACACAAACGCATTCAACATAACATACCAAATCAAAACATTGCCTCAATGCACACCACTTAGATGAAAGATGGTAGTCTCATAAGCCTCTGAGTTTAAGGAAAGTATTCTAAATAACTAATATTTGTATGGTTACATTAAGAAAAACAAAAATCAATTATTTAACATGTAAATTGAATATTCTAAAAAATTCAAAGATTTTGCATGAGCCTTACCAGTGTCGTTATCCTTCTGCGAGGCTTCTAGGTATCCTACATCAATGCTTGTTGCTGTGACGATGTCTTCTTTTAGAGCCTCACTGGTGGATTCTGTGAGATGAGAGGTGGACCCTCCAGTGATATGGACGCCTAATGGCGAAGTGATCTCTTCGGTTGACTTTACGTCTATGATAACACGGGTGGTCGTTACGGTCACAGACAAAGGTATCTTATAAATAACAGCTCCAGTGTTTGTAGCATCAGTTGGCATGTGGCTGGTTGACTCTTCAAAGACACTGACTGGCGTCAAAACATCCCGGCCTTCAGGAGGGGTCGTATTTTGTGATCTAGCAATAGGAGTCTCTTCTGTGCCTATAGCAGCAGTTTCATGGGTAACCTTTGCTAGTTGTGTAGGTGGTAGGCCCTCCACATACACCTTAGTGTCGGCCTCATCCACGGGGCCTGAATCACACTCATACACTTTTGATGAGTCATTTCCTGGGATTAGGTTTTGGGAGTTTGAGGGGCCAAACAACTTCTCAGATGCCAGTTCAGTTGAGGCCGTTGATGCATCATTGAGGTCATAGGTCATCTCTGCGGTGATCACAGAATGTGGAATAGTTTCCTCTGTCTTCCCAATAGCAAACATGGGCTCTGTGCTGGGGGAGGCCTCTATGAGGATATCAGGCTTGATCGTGCCCACCTGAATGACAGAGTGATCTGCTGGATCCTCTGTGGGGTCTCCAGTGTGGGCCTCAGCAGAGTCAGGCTGTATGGTGGTCTCTAGCGTGGTTGTCAGTGCTGGGAATACATCACCACGAGGTTTGACCTCTCCAAGCGTTGCATTAGTACTGACAAAGTCATCCATGTCAAAGAGAGGCCGGGCAGTTGGGGTCAGGATGACATCATGTGACGCGGGGCTTGTGATGACCAGCTCCTCAAGCACCTCTTCCTGGCCTGCTGGAGTGGGGCGAGGTGGAGCCATGCTGGTTGAAAACATGGATGGAGACTCCTCTGTGTCTGTTGTAGAATCAGGAGTTGAAGGTAGGGTTGTGGTGGTGGTTGCGGTGGTCTGCACCGGGGTAGAGGTGGTGTCGCTAGACACTGACACATCCACATAGGAGGTCTGGTTGAACACGTCGACCCGACCTACAACAAAAGATGTGTTGATGTTTAGATAGTAAATCGAAATGTTATGTTTACAAATCAGGGTTAATGTTAATCAAGTGAATGGTGAACAGCTGGAAAACATTTTCTCTACAGTCAATCATTAAAAAGACACACCCTCCCATTGCTGTGTACAGCACTGTTATAAAACAATAAAAGACAAATAACTATATAAAACATTTTGATTCATAGCTGTTTTGACACTATATTCATGAAGTTATATAAGCCACCAGAATAAACCTTAGCACAAATAACTTTCTCTATTGCTTAGCACCAGAGCAAACACTAATCCGTATTAAGATTGAGGTTGGAAAGAAAAGGTTACGCCATATAACCATAGTGGTTATGTATTAGTTGGGTTTGCAGGTCTCAACTTCTGGTTTTTCATTAAATTAAATGATTTTAGTTTTTCTTAAGTACCTGATTAGATTAGCTAAAGTACCCCCCCATCCTCATCACCACCACCTCCCCTGCCATTTTCTGCTTTCCAAGAACCAAGAAGGAATTAGATAACATATCAACTTTTAAGAATCTTCTATTTGTTTGAGCTGCGCTGAGCCTCAATGCCCCATCACTCCTCCTCCTGAGCCATCTGACCTGTTTACTAGTGTTTATCCAATGCTCCAGCATCTGGTCAGCTGCCTGGGAGGCCCCTCAATGTATGCCCAAATATAAGTCTCTAGTTACGTGTGGTAACAAGTAGATGGCCAAATATGTGTTTGCTTGCTTCAATATTCCCTCTATGATCCCCACTTTTCCCCTATCCCTCTCCTCATTATGCTCTCTCTCTCTCTCTCTCTCTCTCTCTTTTCCGTTCGCTCCCGCTCTTGTGTTGGCACTTAAAACGCAGTGTAAGAACAATGAGGCTCTCCACACTGGCGACAGATTGTGTAAAGCAGACGCCAGCTGTTGAACATTACACACAATCCCAACATCTAAGTTAAACTATCTCTGATGTAAGGTGTGAGACACGTTTTTCCCTAACAGGAAAAATAGACCTTCCTCTGTTCAGTGTAGAGTGGCTGCATTATCTCACCCATGTGTGTGTGTGTGTGTGTGTGTGTGTGCTGCCCTTTGTGTTCTTCATACCAGGAGCAGAGACCAATTAGAGCAATTATCCGTGCTTGCCCTCTGGCCCACGACCATCACACCCCATGGTTCTGTGTAGTCTTAACTGACTTATGTTGATATAATATTTCTCCCTTTGTAAGACATATTCAGGAGCGGGAAAGCAGGAAGTGAAAGAAGGTGTCCCCCCAAACAAAACGCAGAGGCACTTTAACAGCACTTAGGCAGGGGTAAATAAAACATGGCCGGGACAGCTGACAAGGAATACACAGAGCAAGCAGGAGGTGAGGGTGGGCTGTTTGTATGGCCTCTGAACTCCATAGGGACTTATCACCACGAGAGCCAGCTTGATGCAGGCACAGCAAATGGCTTGGCAGGGGACAGCTTATCTTGCTGACCCCTTGTTTGTAAAGATGGAAAGGCCAGGTCAGGGGTCACTAAGGATGACCGGATTTAGAAGTCCACCAGTAGTTTTGTCCATTATCCAAACATCTGCTCTGATAAGTACAAGTGAGAATGACAGAGAAAGGGAAAATTCTGACAGCGGAAGTAAGAGGAGAAAGGCAAAGAGGTAGTTAGATAGGGAGGCTAAAAAGGTTGAGAGGTGATGTATTTGTAGTGTTTGCTATTTTGGCCAGAGGCTAATTTCAGTATTGTTTTGTGTGACATGGATTAGTACATTCTGAGGGTTTAACCTAGAAATAATAACTTTCAGTGAACCGAAAAGTATAATTTGAGATCCTATTTTCAGCCTTCACTATGCAAGTTTGTTAATTCATGTTCTTTAAATAGAACACTAAAAATTACAATATGATTTGTAGATAGTTTCAGTTCAGGTCTAGTTTCTTTGTTACCCACAGCTGTTTTCACATCAAACTCCAGTGTGTCCTGATTCATATGGCCTAGAAGTAATACTTCTTAGCCTGACTATTAAGTTCAAGGCAGCATAAGCTTAACATGATGATTTTACTCCCCTCTTGGCAAACTGTGTTACCGAGGTAACAGTTTGTAAACAAATATTTGATATTGATGTCAGCAAGTCACTGAAGTCTCCTAGACTAGACAACATAGAGTGCACTCCCAGGACGATTTAAATTCATATAGGGTGGAGAAAAAGAACAGGCTCTACCCTAAGGGTATGAGATCACAGATCCACATAGCCCACGCATGGTTTATCAAAAACTTCTGGACACTGCCCTGAATCTTTATCTTAATACAACACACATCTCTACAGACCTCCTGAAGAAGAATGCTTTGTTTCTTTAGTCCAGTATAAATAATGAGAATAATAACACAAGGCTTACCTTTAAAGCAGTATGCACCAAGCCTATTAGAGGGTTCTGGGAAGCCAGTTTGATTTCTGTAGCGGTACATGGTCCTGACACCTAGCAGGCCTCCACCGCACTGCATCCTGGGTACAGCCACAGGGTGTCTAGCACTGCCATCAGAGAGCCAACCATAGTCACATCGGTCCAGACCCTGTCGCCAGGCGGAGTGAAGCTGGCCAGGAGATGCAAGGACAGCGTTCCTCTTCTTACACTCTTCCTTTGCCTCCTCAAAGGTCATCTTATTGGTCACAGGGGCGTAAAACACTTCCCCTGGAACACAACAGATAAAATGCATAGCAATGTAATGCTTTACAATCAGTCCAGACAACTAAAAGTTGGGAAATCATGAGATGTTACTAGAAACTACAACCTACTAACAACAAAATTGTATAGGGTCAAAAATCCCAAACTATCAAACTTCTGCCTTATTTAGGACAACATTATTAATTTTTCCATTATTCATTTGTACAGTGTGAACCTTAATAATATACTTTACATGTACATTATATAGGCTCCTGTCTGCAATTTTCCTGCATGTTTTCACTTTGGTTTGGGTGTAACCTTTGACAAATTGATACACTGACGTTATTAATCCATTCATCTCCCATTTGTTTGTCACAAAGGCTGCAAGATCATCCTCACTTTCTTCTAGAAAGTGTGCTTCTGTAATCTTCACTATCAGATCACATTGTCAGCTATTGAAAGGACCAGTAGGATGTCCCCTGCTATGATATGTACAGTGTGATAGGTAACACTATCACTGGGAGCTGTACCTTTGTGCCTGCCTGGGTCAGATGACCCAGATAATCATCAAATACTGATATTATTCCTCAAAATTGTATTTGCCTTTACCAATCGGGTAAGATAAACTCTCTTTGGAAACTACATTTAGTTGTTTTCCTAATTTAGCTTGAACTAAAAATGTCATTGGGCCCATATTTATGTTTACTTATGATATAGACATAAGTAAAGTGACCTATTGCTATCATCACATAGTAGACTATGTTCAGTAAAATGTACACTGCCTGTCATGTCTGGCAGAGTGCATAGCCCTTATTAATAAAAGCCAAAAGACTGAGGTTCAGAGAAGACTGATGTTGACACTAAAATACTTGTCAACCGTCTCGACCTGGCTAAATCATCCTGCAAACTGTGACAGAGGCATTTGGATTAACCATCACAACAGCTTGTCAGTCAATTCTTCTCAGGTTTACTGTGAAAATGCTTTTTGATTTGCCTATGTGGCAATTTTCCAGTTTGTGTGTCAAACTGTTTTTAGATGTGTCTGAAATTGTAATCTCACAGAATATTATGTCCATAGTTCTGATGAACATGATCATATGACATTGCTTTTATCTTACCTCTGAGCTTGTCTACATAACAATACACATCATAGGTTTCGGTGGGTTTCCTAGTTCCATAGGTCCTAACCCCTGGTGTGCCTTTTAGGTTTCCATAGCAGCCACCTCTGGGCCTTGTGATTGGGTATCTGCATGGAATGAAAAATGAGGAGCAATGAACATTATTGATGTCCAAATATTCTCTTGCCAGTAGATACACTCATGTAGAACATCTCAACAACAGACCAGCTCACCTCACTGTCTGGTCAGCAACCCAGCCAGCATCACATTGGTCAAAGCCATCTTCATAGGCTGCTCGCAGCTGGTCAGCTGTGGCAATGGATGCTCCAATGTTTCGACAAGCTTGAACTGCCCCCCGGTAATCTAGGGTGTATCTGCTAGTTTTCGCCCGGTAGTGGAAAACAACACCTGTGGACAAAGAGTTATTTAACAAAAACATTCTAGCCTGTAACCTATGGGCACTATTCCAGCTGTATAACTCATAGTAATTGTCTGGCAGTGGCGCACACCATAAGCAATCAGGAATACTGAAATATTCTACAATTCACCACAAATTAACTAGATGACTGTGACTAGATGATTTAACTGCAGCCCTAAAATCCTCATATTTGTGGATAGTCAACACAGATGGAGAAGAGATGATTGATGGTCCTAATTAACATTACAGATAGTTGGAGATATTACGCAAATCTTCTACCAGAGAAAAACAAAATTACACCAGTATCCTCCACCCCTATCTTCTACTTACCTCAAACTATGAGTTATATCTCCCACATGTACTGTATGCATATACTGCATATTGTAAAATATTGTGTTCAATTGGTTAGAAGTGGGGTGTTACCGAGGAACTGAGGTGACTGTGCTACAGACTTGAGATTGTTGACCGTGAGAACGGGACTACATACTCAGAGGAGGCTGAATAAAGAGTCTTGGTAATATCCACTAATACACAGACCACATGGAAAAGCTCAGCTGGCATGGTAGTACCCTAGATAACAGAGATGCATGAGGTCACAGTGTGATCTCACCCACACCATGTTCTTCAATGAGAACCTAATGATGAACAATTATGTTCTTCAACTTCTTCTCTTATCAGGTTTCTGATGCATGAAATTACATGGATAGACATCCAATTTATATTATGTAAATATGAATAATTACATAATAAAAAAACAAAATGCAAATAACGGTGTGGTAAATTATGAACAATATCAGCTTGTCAACTTCAAAGAAACTGTGCCACTGCTAATATCAAGTATATGCAGTATGACTATTTACCGGACCAGGATAATAACCTTGTTGTATTTAAGGAGAATATCGTTACAACTTTTGTATTTATAATTTGCCATTGCAAGAAACTAAACTTGAGTTGAGTTATTTGTACTCTAAACTACCATCTATATATATAATTTTTGTTGTAGTTTTGGCATGCTGTTGTATATTCCTCTCTCCACCACATGCTTAAGACTCACACTGTCCTGTACCGCTTCCCTTACAACCAAATGGGTGACGTGGTTGGAGTCAATCAAGGAGTCATTTTAAGGTTTACACTATAGCGTACAATCCAGTTGCCTCACCACTGACATCCAGGTTAACTGTATCGTGTGTGTCATCAATCCCATACATGACTTCACAGCGGTATGTGCCTGCATCGCTGGCTCGCAGCTTGACCACTGTCAGCGAGGCATCACCCACGTCCTCTGGGTGACTGGGCACTGACACGCGGCTCCTATAGCTGGAGCCTATCTTAATGACTCCATTTTGTGCCACCAGCACCGTTGACTCTGCATTGCCCTCTATTTTGGTCCATTTAATGCGCAGGTAATCTCTGCTGATGACAGTTCCATTGGTAATGACGGGTGCGGAGGTCGGAATGGTTGAGAAAAAGCAGGGCAAGTTCACTTTCCCGGAGAGCGACCCGCTGACAGGCCTCATCATGGTTATTGTGTTCGAGCCTGGGAGGAAGTGAGCACAGGCGGTAAATGCACAACTTATATGAGTTTAATACGTGACATTTATTTACCGATACATTGAAGGCAGCTTCTGTCAACTTCAAAAGACATTGCTTCATTTATTTTTCTGACATCAGGGGCATGGCGTATTGCTGTTTTGAACTATAAACAGTCCAACTAGTTTACGTATGAAGGGTGTGACACCTACACCCAGACTAATAAAAAAAACATGCATACGTCATGCCCCAAAAATGTTTGGAAAATGGAAAGTAAATCCTCACTCTTCAAACTATGGGTGTGGGATATAGTCATTATGGATGTAGTATATCTTAAATACAGCGCATTTCAATTAAATTAAATATAATTGGGCAAACAGGGGAGTCCTACTGTAAGCCTGTTAGTCTACTGCGTTCCACGTGTTTTTCCTAAACATAGCATGCTAAGCGTAATGATGGGCAACCCAATCCAGCATGAGCCTCATTTGTGGAACACTGAGGATGTTGAGCTGAACACAATCATTTATTATTCAATTCTTAGTGCATGAACATGCTCCCTGTGAGCCCAGCCAGTGTCTGTGCCTACTGAAGCAAGCTGTAAACTACAGCACACAAACCATTATGTGTCATCCCTCCACCTTTGTTCCCACCGCTGGATGTGTGTGTGTGTGTGTGTGTGTGTGTGTGTGTGTGTGTGTGTGTGTGTGTGAGGCGATGTTAGGCGGAGTAAGGCAGACATTACTGCATGATGCCATACAGAACTCCAATGGCAAAACAGTGAATCATGCCTAGACTTGTGGTTTAGGGACTTGTCTCATTTGACGATTACTTTTTCAAATGTAACTTTTATGTTATTGTGTGTGCCTATTAGAGCTCGGGGGGGTACTCAATGAACAATGTGGAGAATGCTGTGGAAACAGTGGTGGTGAACCAGCCCCTAAGGCGTGTGTGTGTTTTAACAGAGGGCCTTATTAGTTAGAGAGGTGAAACCAGCTGTTAGTTCTAGACTGGGATCAGTGTCTAATTGAAAGGTGTCCATATGTACCCACAGACAGAGACAGGGCCTCCCACTAATGTCCAACACTGTGTGACCTTAACCTGCCAGTGTCTCACGGTCTCACAATAATGGGCATTAAACAGCCTGAGACAAACCCTAATGCTGAAGCAGGCAACAGCACTGTTAATCATTTTGCGACAGATAAGCTACAACATACAGTACAGTGCGTTCTGAATGGCACTGTGAGACTGAATGGCAAGTCAATTCAATTAACTTGAAGACAAGCAAAGTATATTTATGATTTTGTAAAACACATGAGAGAGAGAGAGAGAGAGAGAGAGAGAGAGAGAGAGAGAGAGATTGTGCACTTACCCATTCCCAATGCAGCTTGACAGAGACAATATAACCACAGGATATGTTTTATATTTAGTAGCATCTGTTGGCAGAAATAAATAAAGATAATTTATTTAAGACAGCAAAGTGTTTATAAAAGCAAACTGCAGAAACAATTTATTCTGGCACACCAACAGTGTATCTACTTTTTCACAGATACAGTGAAATATTCTACAACCTACAGTAGTCTGTTAATCTTCATAATTTAAACCATGTTGATTCAAAGGCATTTGCACAGAAAATCTACTCCAAATGGTGCAGGGCAGACCCCCACCCCCACATGGGGTGACAAGACATGCGGGTACAAAGTAGTCATCCCCTATCCTCATGTGCATTCCGCAATGTAAACACACAGAAAGCTATTGCGTTAATAAACCTTTGCTGCAGACTGTGTATAACTCCCAGATATAACATGACATGCTAACACATCCATTGTGAAGCACCAATAAAGGGGTTAACAGATCAATGATCTATTGCAGTTGAATAAATAAAAAAGGGTGGGCAGTGTGACTTTGTCCAAAGAAAATACATGGAAAAATATGTTTTCCCTGTTTTCTGGGGTATACGATTTAAAAAGTGAGTGTACTACAATGATACAACTCTTCCCACATGTATGGCTTTGAAAAGTTTAGATGAAATGTATAAAGATGAATGATGGTCAAATCTGATAAGCCTTAACACATTGTTTGTAGATATCGTTTGGACCATGTGAGGATACAGCCTATAGCTGTAGCTGTGTGCACAAATAAGACAGAGAGACCCTCCAGTCAACGAGACCTTGTATATCCTTCTATGTATCCTATAGGAAATTTAAAATCTAAGTATGTTTCTACAACTTCCTGTCACAGAAACACCTGTTGCATGGGAATACTGCACTGTGTTCCATTGATGCTGTGATTGGTGGATTTAATAAAGAGATAGAAGAATGGATAAAGCACTCAAAGTTCAAAGCTTCATTGTAGTTGTAATGAGTGATAATTTCTTGAGTTTTCACTTTGTCAGGTTCAAACCATTAATGAGCATTTAATAGCACTGATCTCCATTCACTAGAACGGCACGGGATTACGGCACAGCGGTTGGTTATCTCAGGGCATAGAAATTACTGGTCAGTAGGAGGAGGTTTTTATCAAACTATTTTTAAATGTATTGTTAATTATCTTAATTATATTAAGTGATATCAAATACGTATGCTAAAGCATACTAATGATAATAATAATAATAATAATAATAATAATAATAATAATATTAATAATAATTATAATATAGTCCCTGAGTATAATAATTGTGGAATAATGTTATAATCAAAACGTAGATATAACTTACTTCGAACGGTGTTATTTTACTCCAATAAATAAAATAAAACCATAAATCCAGTTAGTCCCAGTCCGGTAGAAGCATGCGTATAAAGGTCCCAATCTGTTCACAGCAAGTCAGATGCAGAACCACTTATTTCCCGCGTGGGCTTTTCTTTTCACCATTAAAAGTTGTTCGGTCCCACTCCAGTTTGATGCTGATCAAGTCAAGAGAAACTGTGAACTGCAGGCAAGAAACAACCTCAATTTCGTCCTACACACTGTGATATTTCGTCAGTGATGGAGAGGTGGGGCAGAGTGCTATCCAAAAAGTGAATGAGACACCTTGGGGAGGGGGGGAGCATAATTAGAAACACGCTTACAATCAGGATGTCACTAAATCACACCAGCCACTGATAGTACAGCTTGTCATGTATTTGTATCAGGGAGTTTCACTTTATCTGGGACATAACTAGTTCGCATAGCCCACCAAACTAGGCTATGCTATTCCATATGATTCAGGTTTAGGCTATGTATCTACAAAATGTATATGCATGGAAAAATACATTATATAAATAAAGGAAACTATACCTAAATGTTCCAAAACAATGCGCTCTGTTACGCATTTGCGCAAGTGTGGATTATGGCTTTAGATGAACATGAATAAATAATTTTCGGAATAAAAACTAAGATGCTTACATTTCCGTCGACTGGAGTTGTCCCTTTACTTGAAAATTTAAACAGCCTATGTAATGCAAGGGATATTTAAGTAAAGCAACGTTATGAGATTACCGGTTTAATGTAATTTATCTCGGGAAGTCGTCAGTTAATAATAACGCACTGTGCTTGACTTTTCCACACGGGGGAGTGTGGACCGCAGTGTGTCAACACCTGCTGCCCCGCGTCTTGTGAGCTACTAATCGCTGCGATTGGCTACTGGTGGGGCAGGCAAACGCAGCAGCAAGTTGAAAGTGTGTATGCATGCGTGTGTGCGTGTGCGTGTGTAAATACCCATATTGATTAGTTTCTCAATCACGAAATATATATTTTAAGGTAATGCATGACATTCAAATATAAATAATGCAAATAGACTCATACTGTTTTATGTGAAATAGGGTCGGATAATGGACTAGATATTGTAGGAAGCAGGTTCGAGCCACAGAATTGGACCATAAGCATCCTTGAGCAAGATGACCTATGCTCCTTGTAATAGGCCAACTTGAATTTGCACTATTCTAAGTTGTTTTGGATATAAGTGTCTGATAAATTACCAAATTGTAATTGTATATTGAAGGTTATTAAAGGTACCCTATACAATGTTTTAAACATTAAGTATAGCAGCAAATACTGTACTCCACTGTATGTTTACATACAATATTGCATCCTGGGCAGATAATTACATTGCAAGACTTCTGTATTTGTTGTAATCCGAGCTCATCAGTTCTTTGTTTTCATGTCCAGGCATGGTACTGTGTCTGCGTGTGTGTGTGTGTGTGTGTGTGTGTATGTGTGTGGGGCGCCATGCTCATTGGTTTGAGATGTTGGTGTGCTTATTCTGACATCTAGTTGCAGAATGTCATATAGGAACACTTTAATGCATATTCCATGTGATTAAGAGACTAAGGTAACAAGGCCTACATCACATGGTTTCAGTCAGAAAATGTCTGACCTAATCAGTGACCTTATCACTGATTCTATAATTGAAATAAGATGTAGCAATTACGTTAAAATGAAAACCTATACTTGTAGGCTATACATGTACTGACCCAATTCACATATTTATGAGACATGCATGTGCGCACAAGCCTTTACCACATTCATTAGATATACTTTTGTGCTGTTTTTCTTTGGTTGCGCCGCCCACAGATAAGAACAAAGGACATTTCCTTATAGAGATTAAATATTTGTGTGCTATTTTAGGTAGGCTACAGTATAGTCAAGCAAAGGTGGACCTCTCTCATTAACCTCTGGCTGCTCTCTGGGGGCAGGCTCAAATCCTGCTGAAGTTATTCAGACCAGAAACGGGTCAAAGCATAGATATACTGTATAAGCCTCAGATATAGAAATCAGCCATTGGAGCCTTGAAAAAAAGTCAGTTCTAACCCATCAGAGGTTGCATCAGCATGGTAATAATCTCAGGGCTCACTGCCAGTTACCTTAAATGCATATTCACTGGCCTTGACAAAGAAACACTGACGGCTACACAATATAGTGTGTTGCTGAGGAGGCACAGTATATGTACAGAACTACAGCCTTAAATTATTTGTACCCTCCATTGACCAAGAAACGTATACACGTGTATGTTGAAATAATACTTTCTCATTGTGTTTGTGTTGCACAGCTCCAAGAAACAAGTTTTATACATGAACTAGACAATTGTTACAGGTTACAATTCGTCATTTTATTATTTCAGCCTCTCATATGTTCACTCATAAATTAATAGTTATAGTGATGTATGTACTGTAAACTATAGGATATCTTGCTGACTATACCAATGAGTCAAAGAGTTAAGCCAAGAGCGTTTGATCCGACTGATCTGCTGTGCAGGCCCCAGGATGACCTGTATACCATATCACATAACCTATAAAGGTGGTCCACCTCCGGCCTCATGCTACCTCAGACAGCATTTAAAAAGCTTTACATTTCACGGCCCCTGAGGGATGTGTTCAACTAAAACACTAAAAGTGGCGATATTTACATGCATGGTGTAGTTAGCTGATATCTAATGACACCTATAGTAAAATAGTTAGTTTTTCAGCTACCATATCAGAATTGATTAATGTTTTGGAAATATATAATATCTAAAACCACCTGGAATCATATATTACTTGCATTGTGAAAAAAACACACGAAGAGTTGCAAACAGTCCATCTGACATATTTTGTTTAAAAAATTAGCAATATGTAAATAATTTGCTAAATGTTTTGAAGATATAACTTTTTATTCAGTGACAAACAGCCTTTTAATTGCAATAAAGATTAAAGTAATGACCCCATAAAAATCGAATAATTAATCATGTTTTAAATAGCTAATTACTACTTTTTTTCAGATGGACTTTTTTGCACCTGAACTTTTGCACCTCAACTCTTCACTAAGTAAATTTATTGCAGCATTGATTCTGCTATTTACAAACCGTCTGATTTTGGTTTCCCCTTTAATGTGACCCACCAAGGACCTGTCAGTCATCTGATAAGAGTTTGGTTTGAAGTGAAACAACAAATCCACAGTTTAAAAGAAACCATGCACACCGCAATTTGCTTCCTGCTTTGTAGCAAAACCTTTTGTGAGTCACTAAAAATTATTGAATTTAGGTGTCAAACAAAACAGCCTACTGTGATTTCCCTATATAAGGGAAACAAGTTGTGGGTTGTGAATGCATGAACCCCCCCCATTCTTCCCAATCATTTGAGAGAGATGAATTGCGACAAAGTTCCTCCTGACAGACTTGAACGCTGATCCTTTAGAACCTATGACAGCATCCTGTCAAAGAAAGGTAAGACACAGCCAAGCAGTACTTTTAACATTGCATAAGAGTCAGGATAAAATACCCTATGATTATTGATGGAACAGTGTGCTATATGTATTTACCTTCCTTATTTTTCAGAAGTATAATATTCCACTTCATTAGCCCAATTACAAGTTTGTGAATAATGTCGTCACCTTACATGAGGCAGGACAAAAACTGACTGGCCTGAGACTATAGGATATCTGACTACACCCAGAGAAAAACTACCCTTTATCCCTGTCACTTATGTCAAATTTGTATTATGTATTGCATCACCTTAACAAACCAGTGTGAACTGATCAGGGATGAATGGAAGCACAGGACTGAAAGAGGATGGCAAATGATGCAACAGGCCTAATCGTTGTACCTTTACACAAAGTGAGTAAACAACAAGGTTGGTGTGGCAGCGATCAATAATTAGCTATACGTACTGTAGGTGTTCCTTTATTAATGTGCCCTTCTACCGGAAATTCTCCTAGGTGTAACCCTTCGGCTTGTGGAGAGCTGTGTTGCAGACCGGTATTCCTTTCAAATGAAGAATATTATGAAGAATAAGCCTGACTACTGCTGTCTTTCTAAGCTTTTTTAAACTGTAGATATTTAAAAATCATAGCAAGTAACATTTGTCCCTCAATCTCAGATGGTTTTCACCCCAGGTTCCCTACTAGATAAGTCACATAAACCCTTATTTGTTTGCTTCTGTGTTGAATTCTATATTTGTCCTCTTATGTTTAAGGAAGTTGTTTATCGCAAATGTCAAAAAGTTTAGTTATAGGCTAAGCGCTGAATAGCAAGATTACGCATCACCTTATACTGTATAGTCATGATATGCTAAAGCACAGGTTACAGTTCCGTTTTTGTTATAAAACCATCTATTCCTTTTTTCATATTTCTTGTTATAGCCCCTTTTTTTCCTCTTCTTTGTGTCTTCTGGGTTGAGCAAGGGCCTCATATGATGTGTCTTCACACCTTCTCCTTTTTTGCAGTGAATCAAGCAGGCCAGTTCTATGTACTTTTGCCATTGCTGCCCTCACCGAAGACTTGGGGACACCACATGACAAGATAAGGACTGGCTTTTATGAACGGAAGGGGCCCCTCTCTTCCCTCACAAGTGTATTAGATTAGAGAAGCAGTAAATTGAATGCCAGTGGGAGTTTAGGTGTTAGGGGACCTGGGTCAAGGATATAGGGCCTGTACCAGACAGCTGTTCCAGGTTAGAGTGATTCAGCATCTCACTAACAGCACCTATAAAATACGTAATAGATTCATCAAAGCAACACAAGATGTATAATTTCATATTTTAACTGATCTAGTAAAGATCATTTCAGTCATTTTTTAACGCTGAAAATTGGTCAAAAGCAGCTTTTAAGATTTGTTTTGTCTTTCATCAACACATGACCTAACCCACAGTACGTAGAAGCAAAGTGCTTACGCAATCTCTTGAGCAATAAGTGTGATTATTTGTGAATCCCAAAAGACTTAAAGTACATGAATCACTTCTGCCACCATCAACGAAACCACTGTGAAAAGATAGTTAGGAAATAGGCCTATAGATAATGAGGGAAAGAAAATTGGAGTGATAACTAGAAACAGACCATTCTTGTGTGATCATCCTTAGTCAGTAAGCACTGCATATATAACCACTACCAATTTGTTATAATTATGAGAGACCTTTTTAATTTCTTGATCCTTGAAAGACTTATTCCCACTGAGTCATGACTCTCACTGCAGCTTAACCACGTCTGATTTTTTTTTTTAAGTGACGTGGGTGGGTGTGCAAGTCAGCTTGATGCCTAGCCAGGCAGACCAACATGGGAGACAGATATACACACTGTTAATCCTTTGCCTCTGACAAAGTGGACATCAGGATAATCACATAATTCATTTCAAAAGTAAGATACAAAATAAAAACCAAGAACTTTGGTGCCTCTTTCCAGTTAGAAAACTACTATAATGTATCAAATATCAAATATATAACATTTGGTAAATGAAATTCACATTTAAACCAGTAGACCAATGGCCAATGTGGGCACCGAATACTATTTGGTTCTACCTCCTCTTTGTGGAAGCTGTACAGCTCTTCATGTGTAGTAGTTTCCCCACAAATGTCCAATCACCAGATTCTAAATCCTACCAGGCTTTTATGACTGCCTGCCATGTGGTATAATTGATTTTGTCTCCACCAGCCATTAATAGCATTGAAACAATACTGAATGTCTATGATAATGATGGGGATAGTGATTTGACATGGATAGAGATGAGTTGACCCTGTTGAGATTCGTGAGAGAGAAAGTTTCCTTCCAGGATAGACCACGAAGGTTGTCATTATTGGACACTTAATGCACAACTACCACCTGCTAAAGTCAACCAGAACATGTAGTATAATAATTCATATAATGAGGCCACTCGGTTCACACCGGAATCTCAAGAGAGAAGCCATTCATTATTTGTTGTGATCTAAAGGCTGTTTTAATGGCGGGTTGACACAAAGTTCATGCTCTTAGCCAGTGGGCAGACTCTTAAACCAGTTAAAGCAAAGGTGTTTGAAAGGCACCATAAAGCATAGAATAGGGTAAACACAGATAGGTTGATACAGTCAAGCATAAAGAGATAACAGGGATCATTAAAATCCTATCTTTTCTTTCCACATTGTTACATTGTTACTCCTTCGGCATCTAATCTGGCTACAGATAGTTGGCCTGATAGGAATTTTTAATCACTCCCCATATGACACTGGAATTTCTACAAATATGTCCAATGCTGCCATGTTAATGGGGGCAAGATATAGTGGTCTGGGTGTTCAATTACTGGCCATAATGTCATGGCATCAAGCCCCAGAGCTGGCTGTAAGCATTCCTAATAAAGATATTTAACCCCTACCTGCTCTTGTAATAGTATACTTTGGATAAAAGCATCAGCTAAACATTTTTTTTTATTATGTTGACATCCATATAAAAAATACAGTAAGAGTGTGTGTGTGCATGCATGTAACTGTATTAATGTACATGTGTATCCACTTGTCTCTCCATATATTGTCTAAATACAAAGCTCACTCTCTCCAGTAGCAAATGCTCAAACAGTTCAAAGCAGTGAGAGCACAGTGCTGGTTGTGTATTGCTCTAACAGACTAGCCACTGCTTAACCACCATACCTGTGCCGCCCGCAGCAAAATTAGCTGCACCGCCAACTGTGAGCCAAAGACCTGGCAATGCAGTCTGACATTGCTGCTCCAAAAAACTATCAATGAAATGTGTTAGAATATATATATTTTTTTTTATAGGAATGCAAAGACATTTTCTCTTCCCACTAATAAGCAAATAGTTTTATCTGAGTTTTAAGGTAAGTAGAATAAATAAATAAAATGATTATATTGCTATACTATTGTTTTTAAAAATCACTAGAACTAAATCTCCAGTGGGCCAAATCATTTTGGACATCGACAACTATTTAAGCAATATATTTAAATTAGGAAATTCATGGCTTGCTTATTGACTGCAGAGGCAATGTCAGACGTTACCTAGACAGGCAGCAGGCTGTGAGAACACAGCACCACAGTTACAGACAAAGGGCGGCCTGTCTTGACTTAGTGGAGGCAAAGTCTAACAGGAAGACTTCTGTCATTTGCCTTGATGAAGAGGATCGTACAGGTGCACAAATTAAGTGAATGACGATGATAAGCAAGTGACTGCACAATTCATTTAGGTCTGATGTAGCCATCATCACTCTCTCACTAATGACTTGAACCCTTTTTTGGTGGAGTGGGCAGGGCTGCTATTCATTATAGACGTATTGACTTCAGGGTGTCGGTAATGTCACATCTCTTCATTGTGCATTTTAAAATGTCTTCTACACAAACTATAATGTTGTGAATGGCATTTAGTAATACAGTACAGACTGAATGGCTTCAGAAATATATTTTAATACATGTTAGACTTCATGCAAAACCTGGTCAACAACCTGTTTTGATAGGTTGGATAGGTCACCCAATGGTGATTGGAAGGACTTAAGGGATGTGTGAGATGATTTCTCTAGTACTTTTATACAGCAAACTACAGTTTTTGTGTCTGTAAACACAATGTTGATAGGTGTCACTCAATGTTACTGACAGGCAACTGGACCACAAATGTGACTACTAAAAAGTAGTGGCTGGTGAGTGGACCACCTTCAACGAATCAAAAGAACCATCTGATATCACTAATACTATCTCTGTGCTTTAAAAGGCTTCATAATTTGCTTACAGATACATAAAAAGGCAGATAAAAAAGGCAGGGTGGGAAGAAGACAAAACATCTTATGTGTATATATATATATATGCATGACAAAGACAAACTGGCATTTACAAATACTGACTCAATTAATCATATTCAAACAATTCACAGAAAAGAGAGAGGAAAGATAATATCAGATGACTTAGATGCTAAAAAGACAGCTGTTGGCTTTGGTGGTGACACCCTCCCCTCTGGGTGTAGCCTGTTGTCCTGTAGGCCAAACAGACTCGGCAGCCAAACCCTTATTTAGGGCGACGTCAAACTCTTGAGAAATTGCTTCCATACTCCCGGTCTAGATTCCCGACCACCCTCCTCCAAAGCTTTAGCAGCAAACCAATCAGTTCCTTAAAGAAACACTGGAGGAGATGTTGTCACTCAAACACGAGCACAGATTCAAGCAAAATGTTTTTAGAATAATATGTATTTTCATGCAGTCACACGGGAAATGGTGACAGGTAAATTATTATTCCTAAATCGTATCAAAAGGTAAGAGTGCAAAATGACTGAATCTCACTCATTCAATCTCGATTTTGGTTGAATATTGGCATCCAAATGTGAGGGTCGCTCCAGGATGTGGTAGCCTGGCGGTCACTGTATACTGTATGTCAGGTGTGCTTTGTGAGAGCTGACAGGCCCAAACCATAGCGAATAGAAATTAACAAAACCTATCCATCACTACAGCAATAAATGCAGCCTTAATCAGATGCATGTTGAATCCTGGAAATCTTCCCTTTGCGAAGAAAAGAGGGTGGGGTCCGTGGAGAGCAAGGAGGAGAGCAAGAGAAAGTGGAGGAAAGAGAGTGAGCGGGAAGAGAGCGAGAGAGAGCTAATTCAGTCATGTTGCTTCTCCACACCGACCTCCTCAATGTCGATGTGTGCACCATGGCTGACAGTGCTTTTAACAGTGATGCCCTTTAACTTAAGGCCTCAACATACTTGCTGTGTTGAGGCCTACCCGCTCACGGGACACGCCCGCCTCGAGCACTACATACTCCACGCGACCTGGCGATAGCGATATTCTCCAAAACTAAAGGTGGCACTGTATACAAAAAATTTTAGGAACTTGTTGAGGAAGTCCTGCGAACTCATTTTCTATTGTTTTGAGAATGTGTAGAATACTCTACAACACTGATACAGTTTATACGTATGCTGTGTGTTGTTTTCACAGAGAAAGAGCCAGCTGAAGAAAAGCGTAGTTAGGACTCGGAAGTGTATTCTCTAGTGTATTCTCAAGTGTAGCCTACATCAATGTTGTGGTTCACCAGTTTGTAAATAAAAAGTTTCTCGTCTTTATAGTCGAATCAGACTGGATATTATAGCAGGACAATGTTGAATCTATTTGAATAAACCTCTACCGGCACTCTAGATACAGTAAATGCACATAGTTTACATATGTGACATGACGTCCATTTTAGAATGGGAGCCTGCTATCTAGGATATAGGCCTATTACATTTGTTTTAATTCTGCTTGATCAGGCTAAAAGTATGCCAACTAGACAATGCATTTTCTTAAAATTGACCAGCCTCTACAGAGAAATGCAAATTTCTACAGAGGTAAGGGATGTTATTTGAATGGGAGGTTTTCGATCATCGCACATCAACAGAAATAGGCTATTTTGTTTTTATCCTGCAGTATTGAGCTGTTAAGCATGGCAACTATTATACTATTTTTTAAATATTCACAACTGTGGTTCGCAATGGTTGCTCTGTCCTGATCTATTTTTTTAGCATTCTGCTGACCATCTGCATTATATTATATATAGAAGACCCAATGCGCAGCTCGCAGCAGACGTGCCAGTTACAAAAATCGGAGGTGTGAGCCATGGCTCGTGACAGGCGTGGAGGGCCAACACGCCAGGCCGCACTCCCAAATTTGACGTCATTTTTGGCGCGCGCCACACACGCCGTCGCGACACCGTCAAGTATAAACTAGGCTTTAGCCTGGCTCCGCCACAACTAAATTGCTCTCTCAACTCAGTTTTCACTGATCTTATAGCCTGGACACTGTTCACATGAAGGTTCGCTAAGCCACTCTGAAGGTGGAACTGTCTAAGTGTGATGCCGTTTCAAAGTGCTTGTTTCAAAAGGTAGTTCTAACAATGTAACAAAAGGTAACAAAAAGTAACAATGGCGGCGGTGGTAGATGAAGAGATACAAACAGTTTTAGCAATGCAGATTAGTAAAGGCGGCTCCAGAGGTCTACGGCCATTAGGATATGACTGGAAACAACCCCAAATAGTTTGTCTAGACCCTATTCACAATCTTGAGTCTTTTATTCCAGGAAACATTTTATGAATTTTGTGCACTGACATAGTGTTGTTTGTATATATTGCATTGTAATGTTTCTAATTTGAATTCCATTGTACATTTGCTTTTTTTGGAAAGGTATTTGAAATAAAACTATATTATTAATATATTAAGGTCAGTACATGATGAGTACATGTTTACTGGCACTCACAAGCTGATACTGTCGCTGCTACTACTACTACTTTTCTGAACGCTACAGCCTGTGAGATGTCCATTTGGCAGCCAACACCCATATCTACTGTATGTTGTGGGGGGAAAAGATGATGTTATTATGTCTCAAATCTTACTTAAAAAACCTAACCTTAATATGTATGTACCAAGACAATAAAACAGCATGCATGTTTGAAATTACGCATACATTTGGGGACATAGATTATCAATTAGGCACCAATTAAAATTTATGTTTTACTTTCTGTTAACACAAACCTGTATAACACACAATGCAATACACAGAAACAATTAAAACTCCCTGAGATGTTTCTATGCGTTATAGGGCTAAGGAAGATATCACACATTACTTGGACTCATACTCTGGATTTGAGTACAGTACATTTATTGTAATCTGTATTATTTAATATTTAATTTGGTCTTGAGTGGTAGGAAACCCATAATGTTTTTAACACAAAGGCGGAAATATTGAGTACAGGTGTTAACATACATTTGAAATCATATAAGCTCAACATATGTAACTTTGTGACAATGTAATCATTTACTTGAAGGTTGTGTGTCTAAAAACACTGTATTCCACAGACAGACCCTCACATGGTGATCCTGCAGACACAAACACACATTGATTATTAAAAAATAAACTAAAAATATATTTGCCATTATTTAAGTTTTATAAGTAACCACTACTAATGAAATATTGTGGTCTGCACAAACATATTTTGTATAAAACAGCCCTATCTATTACCATAAATTGATTTAGCGACAATGATTATAATTACAAAGAGACAAAATAGGTATCTTGCTCAAGGTTGCTTACAGGTAGGTCATCTCCAGGGATCAAACCCATGACCTTCTGGGTGGAGACACCCAGACTATCATGCCAAATCACTTCATGTGATGCAGAACTCTCTACCAGTCATGGAGAGCCTAAAACAATGAGTTAAATATCTTGCTATTACTTCTGTTCTCCGTAGCACATGCTGCTCCAATGTCAACTCAACTCTATCAAAATATGAGCATAAAAATGTGAATGTCTGAAGGCATAGAGATGTTAATACCACATGCCATTTAACACTGTTGCTAACCCTGTTAAAAAATCCAGCATAAACCAGCATGAATTTCATGCTGGTTCATACTGGTTAATACTGGTGTAGTGCTGGTCCATACTGGTTAGTACTGGTGTAGTGTTGGTCCAGGCTGGTTCATACTGGTTAGTGCTGGGGTAGTGCTGGTCTAGCTGGTACACCAGCAAACCAGCATTCCATGCTGGTTCCAGCATGCAAAACAAACCGTATGCTGGTGACCAGCAATGCAGGATTTTTTAGCAGAGAACTGCTTTCATTCTAAGATGAAGGCTCAAAATAAATCTTGTCTGTTATGCTTATGCACCATGTTGATGGCACAATAATGTATAGGTAATTAATGTCCAGTTGCAAAATGAGCATCCAAATAAGATAAAGGCTAATTACTGTATGCAATGACTGATTGACATTGCAAGTCATTTTTAGAGATCTTTCTCTTGTTAATTTTCCCCGACACCAACACACAGGCTAATTTGTAAAAGAGCGCTGTCTCTATCTCTCCCCTGTACTTAACTATCACCTTCTCCGTCTTTAATCTCCAGTAAGCCCTCTGACAGATGTGTTTCCTGTTGCTGAAGCCAGGAAGAAAAGGGCCAGAGAGTGAGAGATTCTCTTTTTTTGTCTCCACGTCTGCCCTGTCATTATTCTCTTATCAGGCCGCGCCAATATGAAAACACGGCCCAAGGCACATACAGTTAACAAACACTCTAAGTCAGTAGTGAGCCATTTACACCATTACAGTCTAATGTAAGTGCAAAGACATGTATGTGGCGGTTACACATACTGATGTATGACATACGCATGTTATGACACAAATAGTAAAAGCATTTATTTGTCTTAAATTGATTTCACTGTGAACTACTGTATAATGTAGTAGGATGTGTGACAAATAATATAAATAAACTGTCAAATGGGTAGCCTATCTTTTCTTTGTGGTGCTCTGCAAGAAGAACTCTGCAAGAAGTGTCTCTAAGGTGATTTGTTAACTTAAAACCTAGAGTGCACACCATTGCCAACACTATGTACTAACAATTTGTTAGGTATCATTAGCATGACCTAGCTGCTGTCAGCACCACTGTCCAATCAGCACAGATCCTCTCTGCCCCATTGCTCTCGGCAGAGGCACTGAACAGAGACACTGAAAAATAGATACAAATACTACTTTATATAAAATACTGCATATACAGTATTTATTACTAATAATGCAGACCGTACATGTTTTTTCAACTCCCCTCTACTTTGCATCTCAGCATGTGTGACACTGATCAAAGGAATCCTGTGAAATTGCTTTACAAGGAGTGCTACAATTAACTCCAATAGAGAATCAAAAACTAGATTTGTTTATTAAATATAGCTACCATAATGAGGACAATTTCATTTTTAATGTCACAGTTGAGTTGTCGTTGAGTTGCCTATATGTTAAAGTTCAGGATCCATTTAAACAAACAAGATAGGTGAAAACAAGATTAGCCTTGTTATTTCCCACTTTAAAATGCAAGTTATCCTTGTGGAAGGGCTTGTCTGGCCAGCAAATGAAGCAATGAGGCCAATACCTAAACAGAGCCCCGACTACAAGCCCTCATCCATCTTTCTAAAGCCAGGCTGACTAAGAGCATGGAGCGGGCCGAGTGAGAGAGGGGAAGAGAGCTGAAGATACCGACAAAGCAAATGTTGGCAACAGACACAATGAAGGAGCGATACGCCCGTGGCCTTTTAGCCACATCTGCTGATTCTCCGACAACATCAGTGTGTTTCACAACTTAATGGTGCTTTTAGTTGGGGATAGGGGTCTTTGAATTGGCTCCGAAACAATCGGAGCCATTGACCACGGAGGCAGTGCGGTTGCCCCAGTAGACTGCACTGTGCGGGGGTACAGGGGGCAAAAGTGACATCATCCCACTGTTCCATGACGCAGGAAGCGAAGACCACCTCGTGGCTGAGCCGTGCTACACTCATGGGTTTATGGCTCGCTGAGGTGAGTTTCCCAGAACTCAGATACCCTTTGGGTATATTCTGCGCTTGCAAGTCTTTTAACAATTAGTTTCAACCCCCTCCTGCTTCCAAAGGTGTGTTACTTTCAACTGTCAAGTTTATTAGTCAGTAAAACCAGCAAGGGTGAAATACTGTTTAAAAAAAAATACATAGTAACTTAGTCATATTATGACATCACAAACCGTAAAGGGGAAAATATTTGCCACGGTTAATACTCAGCCCTGATATATATTTTTCATGTGAGCACAATGACAGATTAATCTTTTTTTTTCTCCACTCTATGTCAGCATAACCAAAGGTTAATGGAATTGTCTTATGACACACTTTATTAAGACGCGACAGACATCTACAATTAATGATTGCACCGTGTCAAATTAAAGGTGTGGCTTGCAATAAAAAGTATTAACTAAATATACAAAAATCTGTGCTACTAAGGCAGTGCTTTTGTTTGTACTGTATGCAGTATACTGTGAACCATTATACTGCATTCAACATGTTATACCATCTGAAACAAATGCATGTAATAGAGAGGTTAGCATGAACATGGTTTAGCACTTAATGGTTGCATAATCACAGGGCTTTGTAAAACACATCTGGTGTAAAAGCAGGAGGTAAACTTCAACAACATGGTGACCTTATGAGGGACCTGTGCCCATTGAACAATGTAGCCACATGTGTGAATGCAAAGCAAGGGCTAACTTATTGTATGTAGCTGCTTTGTATGGATCAGGGCTGGCCTCTCCACAATTCTGACTAATAAGGGTGTTAGGAGATTAATAATGATGGAGGTATACGAATACAGAAAAAAAACGATGAAATTATATTAAATAAACACAGACAAAAGGGAGCATTATTGTGTTTATCAATCAGCAATATTCCCTGTCTACCTTTCTCTTCCTCCCTCTGTCTCAGTCTGTCACACAGATAATCTGGAGGGCTGTACATTTATTTTCTGCTGAAGGTAAATCAATTAGATGTGAAATATTGACACACACCTGTGACTAGTATAGTAGACGCTTGAGAAGTGCTGAGGCTTAGTGCGGTCTCTTCTTCGTTTCTGTTGCGACGCCGGCCTTCTCTGTCAGCTGAGTCACTACTGAAGAACGGGATGAACACAGAGAGGAACAGCCAGTTAGAAATAGATACAATATAATGATATGGAGCACATGTGTATCTGCAGGATATACTGTATAGAAAACTGTAGATCGTGGATAAACAGCCTCTTGTGTGTAAGCAACAATGAACTATGAAGCACGACTATGACTAGGAAAAAGGTGCGGTTTACAGCCAATCATAATCATATTCACAGCAGCACTGGGAGACAAGTTGTAGATATACAGAGGTGAAGCCCTGAAACACAGCTGACCTCTCTTTGCCCTCTTCATCTGTGTCTTGGTCTTCTGACCGTTGCAGCATGCGGACTGTGTCCTGCAGGCCTTTGATCTTGGCCGTCTTCTCCGTCAGCACCAGAACAAAACGCGAGTAGAGTTCCCTCTCCATCATCTCCTTGTCCCGCACATGCTTCTCTAGGCTGGAGCAAGCAAAAGGGGGAAAAAAACAACACTTGCAGACAGCGAGCACAGATGCACATACATAAACACGCATGAGGACGCCTGAACATGTGAGACTCCCTCAAAACACACATTGCAGTCTCACACAATTTAACACCATGTTTCTATGTCAAGAGACTAATGATTACAAATGAGTTCCCAATAGTGGAATACACAATGTGTGAATCAGCAGATAAACAATGAGCTGAAGAGAGGTCAGCAGAAAAAATGGGACAAATTAGCAAAATGCAAGGGATCATTTAGTATTTGTTCCCAGAAATCCCAAGCTCAATTTGCAGCCATGGGTGGAACCCTTCTGTCCACCCTGTGACCAACGTTGATGTCATTCAGGGTGATTACTGTACTTTACAATAAATGGACGTATAACCGGCACTGCGAGACATATGACCTTGTGTGAAAAACAAAGGGGACCGACACATCACAGCACACAAGCCCATAACGTACTGTGAGCACACTAATACAGACACATTGTTATCAGTTCATCTCAAAGCGATCATCGCCATGCCCATTGAAAGGTCCAGAGGAAATGTAAAGATTTCTAAATGATCTTGTGTGTTATTCTTTATGTTTTCAAACTTCGTGTTAGGTGCATATATCTCTGTGTAGCTATATTGAGTTTATTCTTATGCATACCACAAAATAATGTTATTATGTCGAATGTACTGTAGCTAGCTGGGTGAGGAAGTTTAAGGACCACTGGCATAACTCCTAAAGATGCCATCTCTGTGTCCTCCTCTTACTCTGAGACGATGCGCTGGTGTTCCTGTCTTAGTTTGCGGTTCTCATCCCGTAGCTGGTGCTTCACTAACTGTAGATCAGAGTTGTGCTGCAGTGACTGACCAATCAGCTCTTTGTTCAGCTGAGGGGGGTCTGGAGCTGGCTGCAGATCCACAGATCCCAACTGTTTCTAAAGAAAACAGGAGGAGAGTAGGAGGAGATGAGGATAATAAAGCAGGACAAAACAGCCTGGACTTTGGATGTGCTAATTGTAAACACTAGCACAACTAGTACCACTAATGTTAGTAGTGTGTTTCATTATGTTTCAATACATATTGCAGCTCCAGTATGATTTAAAAAACAGGGCCATTATGTTGAGATGAAGTATGAAATGAAAGTATGTGACCAGTATGTGTGACTGAGAGACCGCTCAGCACAAATGTCATGTTTATCATGACATATTTGCTCATTGCTCTTGGAGAGAAATGTACAGACATGCCGTTGTATTGTATAATAAAACACGCGCACACGGCCGGTCTGACACGGACAGTGTTGATGAATTGGGAAACCAGAAGGCAGTGAGGTGCTAAATCTTCACTGGGCTACATCGGGGTCGCCATCGGCAATCCACTGTAATAAAGACGTCATCTTCAAAAGCTCTCATAAAATACCTGTAATTTTTGTCCATAGCAAACACTGTCCTGGCAGGCCACACAGCTGTTCTCCCCTCCACAGATGAAGGTTACCATGTTAAGGTGAATGGATTCACCTTCATCCCTTCCTCATCCTCACTGCCTCAGCTATTCTTTCCTGTATCGTCACTTTGTTCCCTCCAACTTTCATTGGAAATACAACTGAGAAGTCTGATTAATGTATAGGACATTAAACCACAAACAGAAAGAAAACCAGGCTTAAGCCATTTCTGATGTACTAACTGATAACAGCTTGTATTAAAGACTGATCTCTGAATCATGATGATTCAAACATGCATGTAACATGTACCAACTAACGCAGATCATATGATTGCCCAAGGACATTTCTAAAACCGCTCTGTGGTGGTTTTGGCTGGTCTGACCACTCAAGTGCTGCCATCGGTGTATAAAAGGCCTGCGTGGAAGAAGTCTGTAAAGAGATAATGCATGCCTGATACAAACTGAGAAATCAGTCATTTGACAAGTCACCCTAATAGGATTTAAATGGTGAGGAGACCACCCAAGATCTAAACAGGGAAGAGCTCCCAAGGCACCCTGTAAAGAAAATACACCGACATGAAGATGTCAATGTGATGCAGCACAGCCTTCTCTCTGGGATTCGGGATGGTTTGTAAGACACTAAGCCTCATAGATCTCAGGCTGCTAGACACAGCTGTGATCCTGCTGTGAAGGGGTGTTTAAAGGATGCCTTGCACTGAAGTCCACCAGGTGGAACAATACATGATTAAAGGGGTACTGTATGCCACTCACACTCAACAATAGTGTGGTTTATTTATTTTCCCTCTCCGTTCTCTTTATGTTTTTTTTTTCCTCATAAACGTACTAAAAAAATTAAAAAAATAAAAATGTAGTGCTCTCTTTACTTTAGGATTGTAAACTAAAGATGTCATCCTGTGATCCAGAAGCCATCAACTAATATTGTCACGGTTACTGAAAGTATTAAAAACAATACATATCAATACATATACTACGCACAACAAAAACAAGTCATATTGGAAAATACAGTACCTAGAATAGAATAAGGCCAACAGGATGGAACACATAAAGTTCACAAGATAGTATGTTCTGTACTTTTAATCCTGCCGTACACGATGGGACACATTGGGACAGGATGGGAAATGTGGGAGTGAAAAGACAAGGCCCAATGGAAATGTTACAATAACAGACTGGTTAGCAAAGAAAACAAAGCTTTCCTCGTCTTGCTTGTGACGGTAAGTCGCCCTTTACGCCCAATAACCCAACTTTTTCATAAATTATAATAAGAATCGTGTTGAAATGCATCATATGAATAATCTAAACAAACCTGACATCTGTTGTTTGCCTGATGGACATGCAATGCGCAGGCATAGACATACTGTACAGTACTGCACTGGTCAGCACTGAAGGGGTTAGGGGGAAATAAGATAAAAACACCAGTAAGAGAGATAATAGCATAATAGAGAATAGAGAGTGGATGTAGATTACTCAAATGTATATTTTTCATCAGAGGCAAACAAGGCTCCTTAATGCAGGACGAGTGGGCATCAATGGGGAAGCTTGCCTATTTGGCTTCCCATCTGCATGGGCGTCAAGCAAGCCAGATAAAAGGCAGGAAGTGATAGGCGACAGTGGCCAGGCTGTCCCTGATAAACTCCCATAAATAGTTGCCATGCGATTTCATAATAAAGCATACAAGACCATATAGAATAGTACAAACACAAGAAAAAACTATCTTCCTCCTATAGATTGTAAAGAGGACCAGAAGAGCCAGTGGTTTAAACTCCATAAGGTCTTAACTTAACCTATAGTTAGTGAATAGAAAAATAACATTTTGTTTTTCCAGGATTATCAGGATTTTTTTAAAGGTCGGATAAAATTAAGTGAATATCTCCTCAGTCTGCAAGCTGCCCACCCTGTGTCCTCATCCCCAGGTCTGTAAATGGGAACACCGAGTGTTGCAGACACAGCACAACACTATCCCAGCCTTTGCAATGCATGTCCAATTTGGGGGGAAGCTTCTGAGGGAGCACCTTATGGAATTGAATGGAGTTTGATTTCCAATCATCTTCCTCCAGCATTGCTTAGGTCACCTTTAATTGCTCTACACTAGAATGTGGTCTTATCTTAACCTGAGACAAAATAATAGATAGATATCCTGCCTATTCCGACAGGATGCTGAAAACGCTTATCTGTGCATATTTTGAAATGCCCACTTGCTTGAATGTCTTTATGTAGAAGTACTTTGAATTGACATTAGGGAGGGTGTATTGTCTGACTAAGTCATCTAAAACCAAATTATATCATTAGAACGTCTGGAGTCATATTCATTCAATATTATGTCAGGTTAAGTTCACCACCTGTTTCATCTCTCCTCCTTTCTTCTACTCCTGAAGAAAACCTGACTCGTTTTTGGTAATTTCTCTACCCTCAAATTATCTCCATGGGAAGATATGCTAAACTTCTCAACGTCTGCGATTGGCATGTTCAAAAAGACGAAAGGGAGAGCGGGCAGGGGGAAAAAACAGGCAGGAATCAGACCACTGTGGTAGTTAGAATTAAAGGTATGACAAGCACAATGAATGACATTCTTGAATCAGTGCAAGGCAAAAAAGCAAGTTTGAAGCTTACAAAAGAGGAAATCATTAAGAGCAATTGTACAAGCTTTGGTTATATCAGTCTTTACAACATTTTGGTATGGACTCTTAGTTAGACAAGTATCTACCACACGCATACACAAGTACACACAGTGATCACACTCATAAGAAAACATTTAGACAAGCTCACATACTCTAAAAGTATCACAGCAAACCCAATTCCTTAGTTTTTTATATTCACTGATGACTAGAGTTTGAAATCAAACGATGTACATGATGAGACAACAAGTAGTTCCTCCCAATTAGATTGGATGCATTTCTCCTTAAATTGGTAGACAAAATGGTTTTGTATATTTCTCATCCAGCTGCTATCATGGTGAATTAATTACACTAAACACTAGTAAGCCCACTCCAAAAGCTGTCATGCAAGTAATGACAGTGATTATTAGGTTGTATGCTTTGGATCATGAACAGACTCATTCTATCTCCACGCATTGGGCTTCCTATCACTTTTGTAGAGGTTAATGAATCTGTATTCCAGTAGATTTGTGACTCACCTCTACATCTTTGCTAATTGTATTGTCGCCTTCCAGTTCTTAGTACTGATGCGTGGTTTGCATCTTATGGTGTAGCCTCTACATTCCTGCTGTCTTCAAACAGTTGATTGAAATACCTTCACCTCTGCCCTTTGGGGTCTATTTATTATGTCACTGACTGATGTTTTGGGGTTTTTCACAGCTCTCACAATGTTTCTGTCATCAACTGCAGCTGTTTTCCTTGGTCGACCAATTACATCTCTGTTGCTCAGTATGTCAGCAAACTCTTACTTTTCCAGCAAATACCAAATTGTTGTAAAGACTGCTATAACCAATGCTTGTACAATTGCTCTTAATGATTTCCTCTTTTGTAAGCTTCAAACTTGCTTTTTTTTGCCTTGCACTGATTCAAGAATGTCATTCATTGCGCTTGTCATAGCTTAAAGCTATGTCCATTGACATATGGTGGCTGTAAATAAAGTGTGAGGTCTGTGTACATAAACCACGCATTAGCCTGCTATTGTCATGTAACTCACTGTGGTTACTAGGCCACAGATGCTTACTGTTGATGTCGGATAACAACTGTATAACAATTTGCCTGATACTGATCAAGTGCTGTTTCAACAGTGACCTAAAGGCATCCCAGCCTTCCTAATCCTGCAATAATGCAGACTATAAACCTTATCTTTTAAACAAACCCCTATAAAACATCACACTTCCTTTCTCTTTTGTTGTGTGTCGTAATATGCATGAGTCCCCAGGGACAAGAGATGGCAACAAAGTGCACAATCTAACGGAGCACAAGGAGTCAGTAAAGCTCAAAGGGTAGCAGGGTCTACTAGATGCTGCCTGAGGAAGAGTGCTAAGACTTTGCACGGAGAATTGTTTCATGCAGAAGCCTTTATAAACCCTTTTGTTTTCATGAAGAGCCTTGTTTTGCTTGCACAGTCTAGTGATTACACTCAAGTGGCATACTGCATAACTTGACAATAGATTAGACAGGTGATCACTGTTTTCTTCAAATTAGATGATGATAATAATAATAATACATTATAATAAGTATTATTATTATTATTAGCAGATGGTGCACAAGGTTACCCATTACTGATGCTCACCGATATGCCTCTGTGGGTTTTCACATAGAAGAAACGCCCATGATCTGATGTGAGATGGAATGAATAGACCTCTGTCACACCTCCTCCTCTCCTTTCTTCACCTCCCAGTAGGGCCTGATGCAGGTCCTCCACATATTTCTCCCGTCTAACTCCAAGGTCATTGGCCTCCCTTGTGAGCTCATCTTCTGAAACTAGACACAGTGAACTGCTTACACGTTCGCCTTATCAGTGCTGCAGACGTAGGTGTGAACGCCAGTGAAGATTGAAGGGAAGCAAACAGAGAAACTGGGAGAAATGGTGTCAGCTGTTGCACAAATCCTTCCCGAGGGTCCCAATTACATCGCAGAGGTCCCAGAGGCCTACACACCAGTGATATTCAATCGTTTCACACCATGACCTTCACAACTTTAAAAGCATGACAATATTTAAACAACCACAGACACATTCAAATGTTTGTCACAATATATATTAAACTATATAAAACAATATAGTACACACTATATTAATTATATATAAATGACATTAAATACGACTTTCACAACAGTTGCTAGACAGGTACACGCATACACATGCACACACACAAGCTAAATTGTAATTGTGAGCATGCTGAGCGCATATCTATCACAGTCCCACATCTGCCTGTCAAATGTGAAGATGGACATGTAGAAAACTAGGAGCAGGTATGTACCAGGTGTCCTTCCAGGGTTAATATATACATTCACCACTGCAGATGCAGGCACACACACACACACAAAGACTCTACAGCGAATTGCACATACAAAGAGGCCTTGTAGATGCTTAATCCATGGTTTTGTACACCTGTAAGCTGTAGAAGGAATCAAAATGGGACACTGATACATCTGTGCAAGGTGGGGTTTAGCCAGGTGGCTGCACATACATACAGACAGGTGTGACTATAGAAAAGTCAATAGTGAATTGCATGAATCTGTAGAACGCATCCTTAACATATAGTGATACAGTATGGTCTGATGATATGATTTCTCTTGTTAATGTAAATAACTTCAGTAATTTTTCAAAAACTTTTATGAGACTGAATGAAGAGAGTGTGTGGAATAGAGTTTTTGTGCATATATGGCTCTTCTACCTTCTCCTATCCATGCTGAGCTGCCATTAGTGAGAGCCAGTGTGAATCCAGCGCCTAGGTCTTCAGCCCAGTCTACTCTGAGGAAGTAAGCAGTATCTGGGTCAGTGGTTACAGCAATCTGGTGGACTGAACCGCTCATGTCTCGCTTGTGGCCTTCAGATCTGCAGAGACAAAGTCAGGGTCTCAGATACTCTCTAAATAATGGACTGTGTGAATGATAGTAAAGCCACACACAGTACTGAATTATATCTGAAGATCCTAGACTAATTCTAAAGAGGTTAATGTGTAATACTGAATAGATTTACTTGTTTGAAACAGAAAATAAATCAAATAAAACATCTAGACCCTCTATAATATATTAATTATTATATTATGGAGGTTTATTTGACAGTTTTCATCCCCAAGTAACTTTATTATTTCTAATACAATGTACAGTAATCTAAAGTATCTGCTTTCTTATGCAAGCAATCATGGATGAGACTACTGGCTCAAAATGTTACAAATGGCCCCATACATCAGATCACCACACTGAAACATTAATGTATAGCTTCACAGATTTAAACAAAGAACATTTTACAAGTGAGATATTCATACATGGCCGGTTTCACAGAAATGTATTAAGATTAATCCAAGACTAAAACTAAATTTCAATTTAGATATCCATTGAAAATATTTTATTCTAGGACTAGGCTTTATCCATGTCTGTGAAATCGGCTCTTAATGTTTCTTGTAGTCTTGGACTAGGCTTAATCAATTTCTGTAAAACCAGCCCTAAGAGGTAGGTAGATTGTTTTAATCTATTTCACTAGATTAATATCAATCAAGGTGATAGGAAACCTTTACTTGATAAAGGATGTCCTACTTAAAACATTTAATTAGTATATTCATGCAAAGTTAGTCGGACGTATTCTGTAAATACAGGGCAATGTAAGCAGAGACGCAAGGAGAAAGATTGCTAAATAGGTACTCTGCGTAATGTGGACATGTCTATAAAAATAAAAATTGGCCCTTTTGGATGTACCAGACATTATGACATGGCTAGAGTTTTTAGGGGGGGGGTGGTCTCTTCTCCAAGGAAGCTGACAGAGAATGTGGTCAAGGTGATACAAAATGAGTCAGAATGAGACCTGACACACAGGCAGACCCGTACGTAACATTTACATGCTTACACGTACGCAAGTACATCATGAGCAGGCAAGCACACACAAAAACACACACACACACTTGCAGTCGGCTGAATTTGACCCTTGTGCTCTTAGAAGTGAGAGGGGGTGTTGCTGGAGCAAGGGGCCGAGCAAGATGAGGGAGCTGAAGGGTTCAACTTTAACCTCATAAAGTGAGCCTGGCTACTCATTACTAACTGTAACATCTGCAGGGTTGGTGACCCTGCAGTATTAACAGGATGACACTCCAATTAAATACAGAGAGAACTGTGTCAGGAATAGAGCAATATGGAGGGTCTTCAAAAGCCATCTCTAAATGATAAGATCACTTCTTTCTTTATTTTAATACTTTGTCAAAGCAGTTCAACAAACACTGGTTGGTTGGAAAAGCAGTTTATTACTGATACACAGTACAAATAGGTTTTATTTTTACTTTCTCAAGTTACTTAAAAGAAGAGCTCATTCGGAATAGCCAAAGAAGTTTGGAACATTTTAATGAACACTGAGTACTAGGAGGAGTAATTTCACTTAACTTAGATAGTACTTCTGTCTATGTTAAAGGTGCAGTCAGCAAGTGTAAGCTAATACACTTTTTGTCAACTACTCATGGTCCGCTAGCCTCTCGTTCCGTGTGCTGATACAATCTGGTGTTTCTACACAGCCCTGGCTCTGTAAATAGGAACACAAACCATTTGTGGGGCAGAGCTTCTGAGGTAGCGCCTTATGGCATTAAGAGGATTTTTTTTTTTTACTGTAAGTCAGTTTGACATAGAATAGTATTGTAAATATAACAAAGTATGAATTAGATTCTAGCCCTAGAGTCAGAAAATGCATTGTTCATTAAAATACAAATAAACAGGCCTTAGTTATAAACTACAGCTATGGGACTGCGCTCTATGACCACATGCACAATGCATAATGCCAGTAATATTTGAAAACCTATGGCATCCAGTGGGTTGTTGTATGCATAACACTTTCAGAATGTGTTTAGCATCCAATCACCATGAAATCCCATGATTAAGAGCGCATAGTATCACAAAGCGTACTGCTTGTGACCACGCACACACAGACATGCCCAGATGTTCTATTCATGCTTGGTAATGCATAATAGGTTCAGAACACCCTTGAGGATTAAAATAGTTGTCCTAAGAAGAAAAAAGACATTGATCAAGATAGATTAGGCTACTTTCTTTGTAATCAGATATTTAAAAAATTAAGATGAAGTTTGCATTTTCAATTATAATTCTAACATGAATATTGGTATTGCATTGCTTAGTGTGTGTTTAAATTACATTCATACATGGGCATTAAGAAATGTTTTTAAGGCAACCTCATGTTTCCTGGTAAGCTAATAGAACGTTTTTAGTTTATATCATATACATAACATGGAGTTACATTCATCCCCATAACAGTAAACTGACTACTAACTTACAATAGAAAGCAAGTTAGCCTAGTCATGTGCCTCTACAGAGCTCTAGACGGACCAGCTTTCTTTGCAAAGATACTTTTTTTAAGTGAATGCAGTTTTATCCGCGCTATGTTATATGTGCAATGTCTTGATATGTGTGTATGGTCTGCAATATCAAAAATGCTTACAGGGTTGTGGGGGGTCTAAACACATAACACACCATGCAGCACACCATGCTTCCGGGTTTATTTTCAGCCTATAGCCCCGGTTTAGTAGTCTGCATCCATGTACCACCAGGCATATTAATCACGTGTTTGTGTGATATGATATGATCACGGTTTATTTTTTCGTACGGTACGTCATGACAAGATACGCTACTCCGTGAAGGCTACTACATTTGCCGTGGTGTAAAATGTGGGTGACGCTGTCTATTGTGAAAACATGTGGTCAACAATTAGATACTAATAGATAATTTGTCCGCTAAATAAGGTTTGAACAACGAATATATTTCCACTCACACACACTTACTAGCATGCACAGACACCGTTCAGGAAGCTCTTCTCAACCAGCCAACCAGCAAGAGAACTGCATAGTATTGCGTGATTACGTAATGTTACGTAACGATACGCTGAATCCACACAGGCGGAAGTGTGATGTGGCTTTGACTATCAACAAAATGGTAAGTTTTGGCTTTGCACATGTAATAACTAATGATGTGTAGTTGCATATAATATGCTTTACACCAAGCGTAATGTGTAAAATTGACTACACATTGATAAACTAGTGATTAGGGTGGGACTGCAGTCACTGTACAGCATAACGGCAGTTAATGCTATTTGTATGTAAGTGAAAGCTAACTGCTACATTAATCGATTACATTTATTTGGCGTTGGAATGATGTTGGCACTTTTTTCGCGGTTATATATTACGTGGGGTTATTTGCCACCAATGCCGACCTTTTAACGTAGCGGGGGAGCCACAGTAGCAATAGAATGTTAAGCCACGTACCAGTAGAGGAAGAGGTAAGTGTGTATGTGGACAGGGGCAGCATACTACCAGATACACTATAAGGACTTTGATACTACTGCCACAATGTTGTCATAACGCGAATGTTTGAAAAACGTACATCTTTCGGGGGACGGCAGTGCCAATGTCTGTTGTCCTTGTTGCCTGGTGTATGATGTAGATTACCTGTTTTATGCACATTTTAAATGCTATGTTAAAATAGTAACAGTATTCTTATGACATCTTGCTCTCGTGATTGTACTGAGCCAATCTACTGTACCGTAAACTACTACTAGTAAATGTAATACTATTACTAATAATACATTGCTTACGTACTTATTTTCTCCCCCATATTGCAGTCTGCCATTTTCAACTTCCAGTCACTTTTAACAGTGATTCTTCTGCTGATCTGTACCTGTGCCTACATCAGAGCTATGGCTCCCAGCCTACTAGACAAGAATAAGACTGGGTATGTACATGATTAAATTGCAACATTCTCACTGAGAGTCAGGTGATGCACATTGTGGCCAGATAATGTTCTATACCATTAACTATGTTGCCATAGTGGTTGGCACTGCACAGCATATTGGAACTGATTTGTATGCGAGTCAGGCAGTGTAAAATTAGGCATTGTCCTCAAATAGCCCCAAGTTAGTTTCCTCCTGCACTATAATCATCCTGGTACATGCTTTTTATTGTATTGGAAATATCTTAAATCACACACACAATGTGAAATGAAAATAATTAAGCAAGGTTTGTTTCATTCTTCATTTTATGTTTCAAGCAACATTTAATGGTGTATTTTTTGGCAAACAGTTTTAACTTTTATTAACTTCATGGTATCTGGGATACCATGAAGCCAACCTTAATGAAAATATTACATTTGGAAAGCTTGCAGATGAAGGGTAACTTCAACATAAACATAATTCAGACTTTACAATAGCTGCCTACGCCTTACAAAGCTAGAACTACATCGCAGCCATTTTCACTCGTCCATGTGGGAGCGACTGCTTATCAACGGAAATCGCCAAGTCGCTGGTTGACTCATTGGTGTAGCCACTGGCCCGACCGCTCCTATCAACCGAAACCTGACACTCTATCAACTTTTTCTAGTGAGTCCAATTTTTAATGGGCAGGGAGAGGTGAAGGAAATTGCTAGCGTTTCCACCAATCAGGCTTTCTTGCAGAGTAATATCAATATAATAAACACAAAAACCTAATAACAGTGAGAACATTTATTTTTATTCAGCAGCCCAAAAACAAGTAAAGTGTTTACTGCATTTCAACATAATGCCTCCAAATCACGGCAAATGGATGGATATGTGTCGTGTTGCTCTCCTGTTCGTGTTTCCTACAGTATGACTCCTTCGTCTTCTCTTAATTTAATTTTGAATTAACTAAAGGCATAGAAAGGCCTACATTTAATAACGCAAGCACTAGGCTACTAGATTTTGGTGTCAGTGTTGTGGTTCGCTCTTTACTAGCTGTCAGTAATAGTCCCGCAAATTCTTTGATTCTGTGTTGTCCGCGCAGACTCAGAAGGTAGCTGAAAGAGCGTCGAACACGCACAACACACACTCGCGACGACGGAAATGGTAATTAGGCTGTCGCTAGAAGACGCCCACTAGTCCACGCCTTGGTGTAGTTCTACCTTAAGGGCTTTAGAGCAAGAGAGAAATGTACTTACTAAGACATGCAGTGAGACATTTTGACTGAACGTCCTTGAATGCTACTACATTAATTTTGGGTTTTTACAGCTTTAATAATGTGTATAATGAAGCCAAGGGCAGGTCTCTATCTATCATATTTTCCCACTTTTTAAGGTGGAACATAATTAAACCAAAAATATCACATCAGCCAAGAAATTCATTATTTTTTCATACGAGTTTATAAAATAAATTTATTGTGTTGACAAAATAATTTATTTTGGCTGCTTTTTTAACTTTAGCATATCTTCATAGAAGCAAGTAGTGCCATCATAATTTGATCATTATTATTCTTGGCTGTACAAGCTCCATGATTCATTTCTGTCTGAGGCAACCCCACTAAGACACACACACAAACCTTACTGCAATGAGGAGGGGCATGGCAGATCAGATTAGTTAATGTTGTTCCTTCATTTTGGCCTCATAAAGACAAGCAAATGTATTATGTTGTTTTAATGTCACACATTATCTCAATAATGCTGGTATTGTACTATTCTAACTGGGAATAATATCTTGAACAGAAGCTGATGTGTGGTCTTTGTCTCTCACACACACACATACCACAAATTCACAGAGTAGCAGACAGAAGCCTCTGGAATGCCACATTTTCTTCAGCTGTAAATAACAGGGATAGATTGGCACTTCCATCGCATCCCCTGTTCACACCTCTTAACACAGACACAGATGTGCTGTTGTAAAGTTGTGACATTGGTCTAGTCCTTTGCTTAGCAACTCATCACAGCACCTGTACTATTTCTGCCTTTCAGTTCAGATGTTAACTTGAGTTAGCAATAGGCATTCAGTCTGTTATGGGTAGGGCAAATGTATTATTTTTTATTAAAAATAACTGTAAAATTGTGTTTCTGTATTCATTTGTTGACTCTTTGCAGGCTTTTAGGAATTTTCTGGAAATGTGCCAGAATAGGTAAGCCTTATTCCACTCCAGACTTATGATTTAAATATTGCCCAGCTGTTAGATGATGGCTTGAGTTTCACCTCATGCTTTTGTCGTTTAGGTGAGCGCAAGAGTCCCTGGGTGGCATGCTGTTGCGTCGTCATGGCTTTCAGTATACTATTTCTACAATAGCGGCCTAAAGTATATGGAAAATGAAGACTAAGAGGACGTGGACAATACTATCCCAGAAGCACAACAGAAACTTCAGTGCTTGTCGTATAGATAATAAAAAGGGGAGTCCCATAATAACCCCACACTGTATCCATGGAGAGTGATAACATTGTCTGTCGAGGGAGGGAGGGAGGGAGGGGTGAGCGGATAGCCCCACAGTGTGTCTAGATCTGTGCTGGGACTTCAGGGACCAGCCATGTGCATGCTTGTGTGGAATGTTTACTACAGATGTATGCGTGGGGCCAAGCTTCCTCTGTTATCTATCATTTTGTTTTAATCGTCAAGCCACAAAGTTCTGTCATCACCGGTAGGAGCCAATGTGGGAGGAGTAGTCCACACATTTCAAGAAAATATGAAAAACAGAACTTTTCAAAATAAAAATGAATTTTCTTGAATTTGTCAGATGGTCAGAATTGACAACCACATTTTTTTATATATATAAAACACCTGAAACGAAAAAAGCTGATCAAATATTAACAGATGCCGTGTTCTATATCACTATGTGAAAATATATTACTGTGGCTTATTCATAGTCTGTGAGTAATGACTATTGCAAGGTAAATTGAAATATTAACCCATACGTTGTATGCCTCAGAAACGGTTAGTGATGTTTTTTGTAAAGAATTTGTCACTTTGGCGCTATTTATTAAACAGCTGTTTTGGCAATCTAGATTGATATGCTTTCTTTTATCAGCATTGGCCCTTAATAACTAGCTTTTTTTTGCTTTTGAGATCTTTGTCGCACCACACACCATGTGTATACTGTAGGTTGACAGAAGGAGAAATGTAATTTCTGTTCACAGAAAGAAAGGGAAAATTCATCATGAACTACATACCTCTACAATCTTAATTTTCACTGCCGTTGCGGCAATTATTGCATTAATAATTTATGTGCGAATGAGTGCAACTTCTCTGTAGAACAATATGTAGGCCTACACTTCTCCTTTAAAGCCCTAATAGTTTCATTGTTTTTTTTTTCAAGGGGTGTATTTATACATTACTTCTTTTCCTAGTTTTTCACTCAAGAAACACATTATTTTTTCAAGTATTTATTTACATCCTCTGTGTCACAGAATGTATTATCAAAACACGTCCATTGTTTTAAAGACGCTATTGATGGTGACTGATCTGAACACTCCAACACACGTTTGCCTTGGAAACTGATGCCAAAATAGGGTGTGTTCACTTTGGCCTGCTTAGATAAAGCATCAAGTGAAGGCTTCTGGTAAAGCAGCTATTATCAGGCTATGATGCACATACATAGGGACTCCAAAGACTGTCAGTCATCTCTCTTTATCTTAAAGAAGAGATATAGGACCAGAGGAAGAGCACTGACTTACAGAACCATGCTAAAGTCCTTGTCCACAATGAAAATGGAATGTTAAGGGGGACCTGAGGTCAGTATGTGTTCCTACAACTGATGATAGTGATTATTCCATTGAGCCCTGGAATCATTACCATCCAGTTGTTCACAGAAATTGGGAGCCTATTTATGAAATTAATAGTTATTATGTATGTTAAATACTGATTGAAGGTTTAATTTCCAAGCCTGGCATTAGTAGTAATTGTTCATTTTATCAAATTATCTTAATGCCACTAAAGCTTTGGGCATGAATATTGGACAGTTAAGGAATGCATGACTGAATAGTGAAAGCAAGTTGATATCTGGTACATAGGCAATATTTGAGTTGGCTGAATGTACCATTGTCGATGCCAAATGTCTAAGGATAAAAAAAATAGTTTTCTGCCAAAGTGGTGCACAACTATGTTTCAAGGCACACAGTACTTTGAGCCCCATTGCTTTTCCATGCTTCTTTCCATTTCTCTCACTCTCAGCATACAACCACACCCTAAAACCCCCACCATTAGAGCTGTATAGGCAACTATAAAGACTATTTGTCCAATACTGAAGTTGTTGGTCAAGCTAAACAGCCCTTACTAATGGAGTTGTATGTAATGCTCAATTTATTTAATGTTGTTAGAGTGCCACCAGCTTGTCATTTAAAACCCACAAATTATTACAATATCAATAGATGACTGTAGTGTGAAAAATAGAAGACTCAATCCCCTATGAATCCACTTGTTTATGAGTTTTCAGATCAGCCTGGGATATGTAATTCAGACTAATGTAAGTAAAAGTGATTTATATCTTTAAAATACCTCTTTTTATGGATGTGTGTTAACATACATAATTCACATGAATTGGTATAGTTGCTGTAATTCCAGTTGCTTGCACCATTATTTCCTATCAATTGAGTTATGATTGATGTAGGTTGTTACAGGCCAGACTACCCATCTGAAACGCGCAGCATTGAACTAATTCTGTCATTTGCAATGTTTTAGTTTCCCAAATAATTACAGATATGTATTCTCAATTACTATATTTTACAGTAGAAACAAATGTATATGACTCAATACATTGGGTTGTCCCATGTCTTATATCCTGAAAATACAATAGAAATCTTAGAATGTTTTTACAGGGCACTGTATATTTGGATGAACTGCTATTCTATAGTTTTAGAATTTCAACTTTCTTTTCCAGTTTCTCACAGTATCATGCCTATATAGCAAATATATTGGAATAATAGTGTTCACTCAAGTCTTTGTTTCATTTTGGTGTGTTTTTTTTTCTTCTAAATTAATATTATATGGCTTCTCATTTTATTAATTCCAAAAAGAGGAAGTGCCTTTGGCTGCGGTTGTAACCACAAAACAGCCGCAAACCTCTGCAGACAGCGTAGCTAATCATCATAATTAAAACATTTGTGAGTTCATATTAATATTCCAAGTCTTTGTTCTGCCTGAACTCTCTCTATGTACTCCAAAACTCTAAAGGGTAAGCAGGGCGACACCACTATAGCGTCAGTCTGGGACAGTAGGTTGATTACAGTGGGTGTGTGTGTGTGTGAGACAACATGGACACCAGATAGATAGTCCAGCCAAGAAAGGTGTTGCAATACTGACAGTAAGAGTAAGGAACAGTTTGTTCTATATCCGTTCATCCTATCCGTTTTATTTTCTGAGGCATCCACATAAAACTATGACATGTTATAGTGAGAGTGCAACCCAACCCAGACCAAAGCATCTGTCCTGTTGACTCACCGTTGTGTCCCAGTGCCCCTTTTACTGTAATTCCAAACACATGTAGTAACAACTAAAAAAAAAAGTGTAACTTTGTCCTGCCAAACTGCTACATGTGGTCTAAGAAACTGGGTTTCCTTTGAAGATAGGAAGGTACCATTCACCACTTTTTCTGAGGACACTCCAAAAGCCCAAGGCAAAATGTCCTATAACAAGCATGGCTCCCGTAACAGGAGAGCAGACGGTGCTCTGTGCCGTTAAAAAGCTGAGTCACCACCAAGTAGAAAGCTACTATTATGTGCATCTAAACGTCCTTCACTGCACGTAGCTTGAATGTAGATTCAGGTGGAAGCAAAGTTGTAGTGTCCAATCAGAAGTGATCAAAGCAATTTAAACACGTTTCTTCAACTAATCATTTTCAGATCATATCATAACTAACACAATAACTTCATTTAATGGTGGCTTTTCCTAAGAAACGATAGTTTTGCATGTAGAGAACTGGAGAGTTACTGCTCCAGCCGAGTTTGTGCTTTAGCACAAACCACAGCTCTTTAAAGACCCATTAACATTTTAAGGGTTCATTACTGGAAAGTGAAACTTTAGCTTCTTTCTCTCTTTGAAACAACCTTTAGTCAAGTTGCCCTTACCCATGTGGTCATTTATGTTAGTTGAACTTTCTGCATGCTAAATGCATTTGTGGATGAGACAGTTTTCTAGCTATAAATATATAGAATTTTGCCAGTGATTGTCAATTAGCTCCTGCAAAGTTTACAGTTGGATTTCTTGTTTAATATATTAAATTTAGAGTATGTCGGCATGTGTCATTATATATACCCCAAATATAGTGTTTCGATCCACTATAAGATCCTTCCCAGGTAATCTTGTCTATGTGTTCTTAGTCATAGTCTGTGTTTTACCTGTTCCATGTTTTTATCCCAGTCCTGGTTTTCTCCTGTTGCATTTTGTCATTGATTGGGTTGTTGTTTTCACCTGTACTCCCCTGTAATAAATTAACCTTGTGTTGCATTAGTTGGTTGCTGGGTGTTTCGTTATTCTCTGTAGTTCTAGTTGCTCATACTGCCTGCCTTATTTTCCTGCCAAAGCCCTCTTGTACCTCTGCCTTGTACTTCTGTTAGCGAACGATTTCAGTAAACCAATTTAAAAGACTCCTGTCTCTGAACCCCCCTTGCAGGATCCACCATTCAGTAACGTGTTGCATCCACACACTCTAGCTGTTCTGTACAATTATAATATATATATAGTAGTCATTGAGTTACTCTATGACTTCTGGTAAGATGAACATATACTGTAGGGCCAGCACAGTGATGGCCTGCGACTGAGTGAGAATGACACATTGCATTTACAGCATAGGTGCTTTATCCAAAACAATTAGTATGTGTGGATAGGTCCAGTAATCATAAGCAAACCGCATTCTGTTTGAATAGAAACAACAAGATGTAATCAGGGCTATTTCCAACACGTCATTCAATCCTCAAAACAATTGATCATGTGTTAAATAGTTGATCTAACAGAGCAGTAAACATATCATCATAGAGAGGTTCCGGGGGGGGGGGGGGGGGGGGGGGGGGGGGGGGGG